>CM075871.1:27563850-27867304 GCA_038021265.1 Cyprinella venusta
AAATGATAATATCTTTGGCGATGGGACTGTGTCATAATTTAAAGAGCGCGTCGTGTCGGTAAGCATGGAAAGGTGTGTGTGTGTGTGTGTGGAGAGAGTGAGAGAGAGAGACAGAGAGAGAATGAGTGAGAGCGAAAGGAAAAAAATCGCTGGATGGTGAGCGTGTGTATGTTGTTTTACTGGATGCAGTGACATTTGGCGTCCTGTGGAGTTTCCTGAACTTGAAAACAAGGTTAAAGTCAGGGGTCACTTTTATTCACTGTCATATTGCTCCTGTGCTGTATAAATCATACGCCCTGTCATGATTCCCATAAACCCGATTCAAAATAATCACGGTAGGCTATATAATCATGTCTGCATCCATTCAGCACTGCATTCATGCATTGAATTGTGTTACTTTGAAATAGGGTTTGTATGCACTGTGTCACACACATATATCTGAGCTTTAATACGGGCCACTTTAAGAGGTTTATGTTTCACTGCCTCATCATAATTAGATCAAACAGCATGATGGTGCCCTCAAAATATCTGGCGCACTGAAGGTCACCTGTTATACTCATTAATTGTGATAATTAATTATCAAGTGAAGGCTCGTGTGTTTATGATAGCTTTCATGATTGGATTCAGGGCTGCCTTGCCCTCCTACTTTACACTACATACCATGGTATTGCTGACCTTACTGAAAGTTTCAAAAAGTAGAAAGTAACTAAGAAAAAATGGATGGGGAATGTAAAGATATGGGTTTAAGTATTTTGAAATATGACCGATTGTTTGCTTCACACTGTTACTAATATCCATTCCAGGTACTTGCTAAATCAAATATGCTGATTTGACATGCACTGCCACATATTGTCGAACAAAATATGTGACAATACAAGGATGAGTTTGCAATCCGAATTATATCTTTTTACCTGTACTCTTAATTAGGCTAACACAATGTGTGTGTGTGTGTGTGTGTTACTATTATCACACTCGCTTTCATAGGCCTACTCACGCGTAGGCTATTTAATCACAATTGCATTATTTCAAATAAGGATTACATGTTTAGTCCTACAAATAATAATAAAAAAAATGTTTATGCTTGTTAAGAATTTTAAAATAGTTTTGGAATTTTAATTTAATTTAGGTTTACCAAACGTAGCCTATTTTCAAGACATTTTTTTTCTAAAAGTGAACCCGAAATATAGGCCTACAGATACGCACATAATACAAACTTGTTGCTTCAGCTTGAAAGTTGATTTAAATGTAATTCTTATATAATCTTGAACTCTAACTTCTTTCTGGTGGTTGAAAGGAATGGATTTTAGAAATGCTCAAACTAATGCGCAGGGTGTTTTTTACGAATCGGTTAAGAATTTGAACAGGATTAAATATGTCACCTTTAATATTTTTATTTAAAATTGACCATATTTTAATCCTTAAAACAGTGCCTTATTTTTTTTTAATCGGATTTGGCTTTTTAATAAAACTGCGGTTTTACATAGCCTAGGCTATATAATAAACGTTTTATTTATTATTAGATACCGCGTTTTATAAAACGTGTGCCAAAATGAATTATAGCCTATGCAACATCACCACTTCCTGTTGTATTGGACGAAGCAATTGTAAACATTTTTTGTCGATTTATCGATCCGCACGTGTTGAAATGAAAAAGAAAAAAGAAAATCTTAAATTAAAATCGGCATGCTGAATTTGTTACTGCTCTGGTGAACACACTAGTTTATAATAATCTCCAACTGATCTTCTTAAATCAATCAATTAACACTTTCAGTTACTTATTCCATCTTGAGTGTTGCTGTAATTGTATCTTTTCGCTCTACTTTCAATTGAAAGAAACTGATCCGCTAATGTAATCCACAATCGATTGTTGCATATTTCAATCATCCCCTGTCCAGAAGCCATGAGGTCATAAGTCTGAGAGATAACTATAATCTGTATTTCTTAGACAATATCAGAGGCCCTTTTTTTCCCTGAGATTTGCTTATGAGGTCCTAAAATACATCAATTCGTTTACTACTTGTATTGTTGGTAGCCTATATAAGGTAAAAACAATGGCAATCTGTTATAGGCCAGCCTGTGATAAACGATAAAGATCCAGTTTTTGAACTCTGGAATTGTAACATTATTAATAGGTTAATAATAATAGTAATAAACATTTCACAACAAAATAATATTCGACGATTGTTTAAACAGTTGCATTTCAAACGCAACGAATGTCTGCATAATTGGCAATTAGATTTGGGATATATTTAACAGGGAATGAGAGTAAACGTGATTTATATTATCCACAGTTTACAGTACTGGATCATTTAAAACCTTTTTTTTTTCTCGAATCACGCTGTTTGGATAAACGTTTAAATTGCCGGTTTAAAATGCCGTTGAAAAAACAAACTGTGATTTCGGTTTATTTATAAATTACCATCAACCTGTCGTGTTAATATTTAACTCTGTATTGATCTGTGTTTCTGTTTCTTTCATATAGTGCCATTAGTGCTCAGGTTTGGCTTTAATTCACATTTAAAGTAAAGGAGATCTATAATGTTCCAACATATAAAACACATTACAGCGATTTGACGGAAAGTTCAGGGTCAAATGTCTTTAAATAATTGAATATTCTTTGTGGGTGAATGCACCTATCCCATAAAGAAATGGTAAGCGCATTATCTTTTTTTTTATAATCAATATTTGTTTCATTGGCACTGCCTTTCAGTATCTTTATATTGTTTTTTACACACTGTGAAAATAAAACTGAGAGAATTTTAAATACTGAATTTTATGTTTAGACTTTGAAGACTCCCGTGCATAGACTCTGATCACATATAAATATACAATTATAAGCTGTTTCACTTATAGTTTATAAAACAATTATAAGAAAATATAATTTGATAGGCTATTACAATTTTTGTGACATTGATTTCAAGACGCATTTACGCGTTAGTCATCTTATAGGCTATATCCAAACGAATTTTTCCATATACAGTTAAAAGATTTACAAACTGTGCTTTCAGAGGCAAGGAGAGACGCCTAGGTAGGCCTCAACAGAAAAAAAAAACCTCCATCACCCCCTCACAGACACACACACACACACACCGCTGCGCACGTCACGGAGACACGAGTGCGAATGAAAAATATCGACCACTATGAGAATGTGCGCAGATGTGGCTGGCTGCTAAATTTCGTGCTTGAATACGATCTTTTTCATCAAATTAATGGTCGATGGTGATAATGCAAAGTCTGTGACCTGCACTGTATGGCTTTCCATTTTTGTTTATGTGAAAATAAATGATATCGTGAGCCAGAGAGTTTGTTACCACTGTAAATTCCTGATACGCGGGAAACATTTTTTTTAAATGAATGAATTTACTTTTATTTGTTGTTATATTTTCAGTCTTTAATTTTAATTCCCTTCAGTCGTTGGGAATAATAATAAACGGATTATTTGTTATTATTACTACTATTATTATTATTAAACTCTTGTTACGTTAACCACTTGTGAAATCCTTACAAATTATCCGAGTTGACTTCTAATTTGTCGTAATTTGCATTGTTGTTTTTTTTTTCTGTTCATCTTAACTCGTTAATCCGGATGGCATTGTTCTTGACCCTGACAGATGTATGTGTTTTGTCACTATAAGCAGGTCCCTAAGAAACAAGGAAAAGTCTAAAAAAGTTAATCTCTCTCCCTCCCCCGCAGCTGTTAGCTTCAGGAGTCTTGAAGCGTCACCTTTGACATGTCCCCTACGCGCACGAGCTGGGGGCCCCAGGACTGACCACTGCAAGCTGTCACCCCACCCGGGCTTGGACGCTTTCGCCGGGCTCCAACTGTCCAGTTATCCCATTCTCTCGCTTGACTGGTTATGAAACTGACTTTTTGGAGTCGATTTTAACTGTAAACAATGTGAAGTCGTGCAAAGTGATATCTCTGTAATGTGCGGGGGGTGTTGGGGGGGGGTTGCTTGTAACTGTCTTGGTAATTTATGTTCTTCCAACTTTCAAAAACTTCTTTCTACAAGTTCATCATGATGTATGGTATTGAATTTTGGATTTTACACAATCTACATTAATTGTATTTTTATGATAAATTAGGTACTGTATTTTGTAAAATACTAATTTTACTGCGATCGCGCTCTTTTCAACGCGCGAGTTTAAGCACCATGTTATGTATATGCAAGAAATACACACGGGTGTTTGTAACACTCACACTCGATTTTGATTTTGATTTGATATAGAAATGCATTTTGCCTATTCAATGAAGTTCACCAATGAAACGTAATGTGCTGTGTCATTATACCGCCAGGCTATGGAAGCGGGACACACTCCTGATGGCTTGGTTCGTTACTCTTAATAGCACAACAATAGAAACATCTGTCCAGCCTTTCTCTGCCTATTACCAATCGTCTGTCCTTGATCCCAAAAACAATCCAACTCTGCATGGGACAGGATGACTTACATTCAGCAATCTGTATATTTGCACAATTTTTCTGCAATAATAAAAAATATATATAGCCTATAATTATTGTGTGCGTCAGTGTGGAGACTTATTTCGACTGAATGTCTTTTTTACGATTTATAGGCTATACAATGTTGTTGATATCCACCGTCATATGTGCATGTGTGTAAAGATTTCTCTGAAGTTTGGAGCAGAAACTAATGAATATGCATATTAATGTAAGCAGAGGCCCCCAGGTGAACCCGGAAGTGTGTTTTCTGCGCCCATTGCATTAAGGAGGTTCTGCCAAACAAATTACCTTTATTCATGCATTATTCACGCGTAGCCTTTACTGTGACTTCGTAGCTGATTTTTTCATATAGCTAAAGCATAATTGTCACAACACTTCATTCCATTCGACTGACTTCAAAAATATATATTATTAAGATTAGATAGAACAGTGTGAGGTTGATCATGCTGTACATCCAGCAGGAGGCTTTTCTATTTAATAGCAGTGGGGTGCATCTTCCTTAATAAGTGACGTCAAAGGAGCCGGGATCAGCGCGCATGCGCGGGGAAGCGGAGCGGCAGCCGCAGCACGGAGCAGTGCGCGAAACAACAGCAGACATGGCAAGAGATGGCGAGGGACGCGAGCACACCGATACCATGCACTGCTGAAGGGACGGGGGCCTTAAAATTACAAAGAAAAGACAAAACTTTATAAAACATAGAAAAAGCGAAGAAAAAAAATCAGAAAATAAAGCAAAGGAAAAAAAAACATTCAAGATAAGAACAGAACTTTTCCAATGAGAGCACTTCTGTGGACACTGCTCCGCTATATCAGATAGATGATTTGTCCACACGCTTGCACGTATAATGAACGCCCAGCTGTCGATGGAGAACATTGGCGATCTGCACGGAGTGAGCCATGAACCGGCGGATCTCATGACCGGAGACAGCGCTCATCACAGGAGCCATCGGAGCAGCCTGTCAGCCCATGCGCGCTCCATGGGCATGGCATCAATCCTGGACAGCGGCGACTATCATCACCACCGGCCCCCGGAGCACCCCGGGCTCGCCACGCACCTGCACCCGGCCATGAGCATGGCGTGCGAGGCTCCCCCCGGGATGAGCATGAGCAGCACCTACACAACCCTCACCCCGCTGCAGCCCTTACCGCCCATCTCCACCGTCTCCGACAAATTCCCGCACCACCATCATCACCACCACCACCACCATCATCATCACCCGCACCAACGGATACCGGGGAACGTCAGCGGGAGCTTCACCTTGATGAGGAACGATAGGGGTCTAGCCCCGATGAACAACCTCTACTCTCCCTACCACAAGGATGTGGCCAGCATGGGACAGAGCCTGTCGCCTCTGTCGGGATCCGGACTGAGCGGCATTCACAACTCCCAGCAGGGGCTGCCGCCCTACGCGCACCCCGGGGCCACCATGCCCGCCGAGAAGATGCTCACACCTAACGGATTCGAGGCACACCACCCCGCGATGTTGGCTCGACATGGGGAGCAGCACATGAGCGCGTCCTCGGCTAGCATGGTGCCGATCAATGGCATCCACCATCACCCGCACGCCCATCTCAACGGCCAGGGCCACGGGCAGGTGCTGGGCTCCACTCGGGAGCATAACCACTCCTCCGCGCCCGGATCGCAGCTGAACAACGGCAGCAATTCGGGCCAGATGGAAGAGGTCAATACCAAAGAAGTGGCCCAAAGGATCACCACGGAACTGAAAAGATACAGCATTCCGCAAGCCATCTTTGCCCAGAGGGTGTTGTGCCGCTCGCAAGGGACACTTTCGGACCTGCTCCGGAACCCTAAGCCCTGGAGCAAGCTCAAGTCGGGTCGGGAAACCTTCCGCAGGATGTGGAAATGGTTGCAGGAGCCTGAGTTCCAGAGAATGTCAGCGCTCAGGCTCGCAGGTGAGAGAACAATAGGTAATACACACTTATTCTCCTCTCCTCAGTTTATCACTCTCGTTTCATTTCATTTCATTTCATTCAAATGCAGTTCATGGCTGGCTAGCATTCATCGTTTTTGCGAGGTTTCCTTAGCTTACATTTTAGGTTTTGCGATTTTATTATGTGCTTGTTGTGCTACTGATACCTTTAAACTTGAGGTTGTGTTCTCGACCGTTAAGTAAAGAGATGGATTTAAAATACAAAATGAAAAAAATGAGTTTGTTTTGGTTTTCTAGTCTGTTTTGGGGCTAGTTGATGTGCATCCTGAGACTGAGTTGCTTGCTCATAATTCACGGGTCAACAGAAATAGTTTGATCAGAAATGCGCGTCTGGAAGCCTCGGTGGCCTCAGTCCCATTGTCTCTATGTGAAAATGGATGCAATGTCCCTGTGTCAACTTGTCTTTGCGACACATTAATAAACTCTTCATCTTCTTTTTTATATAACATTAGGCACGTTGTGGTGAAACACCATGTATTGTATAGTGAATACATTTCGTTTTTGAACTGGTGTGCGTAAATATGTTACTGTTTATGTGCGCGCATTACTGAAACGGGCTCTGAATACGTGTCGCAGTGTGTGTGTGCGCAGTGTTTGAGTTTACAAAACAAAATGACGTGTTTTTCTTCTTCTATCTTCTGGTTAGATCTCTTTATCTATTGTCCAGCTCCATTGACGTGCGCTCTGTGTAGGTTTTCTTAATTAACTGATTGGGGCTCCATTAATTTGCCTCATGAGAATTAGAATCAATTGGCTGGCGGGTTTGGGGGCCACTGATCCGTTCAAAGCCAGCAGTGAGAGAAAAAAAGAGAGAGAGAGAGCATCTCAAATACGTGTCCCTCTTTTTTTTGCACAGCTTCATCATAAATGTCAGTTATTAGAGTAATTAATTTGTGCATGAGAAAAACTACTTTGAAAAAAAAAAGACCTTTCGTGGCATTTGTGTGTGTGTGTGTGTGTGTGTGTGTGTGTGTGTGTGTGTGTGTGAGGAGAGGTTTATGTCGATTTTAAATTTACGCTCTCTTTGTTTATCATTATCTTAGTCTGATCATTATCATCAGTCTTTATTTTACATTCTAGTTGCGCTCGATTTCCTTTCGAAGTTTCTCTTTTATTATAAATATAAATGTAAGGGTATTATGAAAACTGAGGTTGGTCTGATGTGTGTTTGGGGTTGTTTCATTCAGATTCGGCCTTGCTCTGACTTTTGCCCCACATTCGAAGTAAATTGAATTTACATGAATGAATTTACAACATATAATTTTATTTACGCACGTTTCGGACAATATAATATAAGGAATATGCTTACATTCACGTAATGCATTTTCATATGCTGTGTATTTTTTTTTTTTTTCGTTTGGTCGATATAAGCTTCAAAATCCAAAATCGTTTGCATCATTTTTACTATTATTATTATCAAATAAAATCATAATTAAGCAATGAAGGTAGGCATGTCAGTTAGATTTAGTTTATTTTGGTTTTGCGACATTATTTTCATATTCCGTCAAATGATATTGAAATTAGTAAAGGTTCCAGACACAGTGATGTATATTATTGATCGAGTAGGCTACACATGGTTGAGGGTATGTGATCGGCCTACTGAGAGGTAAATATAGAATTGGCATATTGATTATTCAAATTCAGTTCCCTTCTCCTTTTCCTTAGTAATTTAAGACAGTAGACCGACCACTCAGCAGTCTTTCACATCCCTCCTTTTACACCTTTTTCACATGCGGGATTTTTATGCTGTGAATTTTTTCGTTCACGCTAATACATTCAACTGTATTTTACCTCAGCTCTTTATTTTATATTTAGCATAATGGTTGTTAATTATGAAGAATTACCAATTATATTATTTGTAAACGGTCACCCTGGTCTACTTAAAAAAAATACTATTCTCATTATAACCAACCTTAAATAATTTGCCTAATTTTGTTTAAAAGATTATACATGACAATAAATGTGATTTTAACAAACTTTTCATAACTCATTTTGACTGGTAATCGGTAATCATTTTGCTATCGATATTATTTGGGAATAAATGAAGCAAATTTCAACCACTCCATGAAGTAAATTATTGTAATATTATAAAAAGTTGGCCACATAGTAGCCTAAATATTAAAATGTATCAAATAATGTATTACTGATTGTGCGCATTTACATTTAAAGATTTAAACAACAACTGCTATCTAAAAAGCCATGAGCCATTTGTAGTCTATTTAAAATGAATAAACTGATTAATGTGCATGTGGCTACGTTAAAAAAAAATAAGACAGTAATTCAAAAACGATACTAATAATTCATAAGAAGCCTATTATTAAAAATGCGTAACAGACCAGTAGTTGATAGCCCATATCTGAACTTCTGTTCTACTATATTATAATATTACACAGGCTATAAATAACGATATACAATTATATTAAATATCGATTTATTAGGCCTAAATTTAAGATTAGGCCTGAAGTTTTGTTTTGTTGCATGGAGCCACTGTGAAATAAGTGACCGTGGGCGCGCCCTCGCCCTCGTGTACGCGCTTATCTGGCGCCTGTCTAATGATTTGCAGACAAACAGTACCTATATGTGATGATCAAATGTGCTGAAGGATAAAGAGGTTCGCAGTTATTTCCCTGGGAATCTGCTTGGGTCTCGTCACAATGGCCTTGTGCATGGACACAGTTTTGATTTATGACATGATAGCGAGCTCATTTGCTTTTTGTTAATATTTACCCAAAATGCTTTCCTTGCGCATAGTTTCGTTCTTTCTTTATTTCTTTTTTACACGGCAAGTACGTACATTCAAGTTTTATTATTTGTACCTCTTTGCATAGTTAAAACACAATAGATATAAACTGAATATTTAATGATCGATTTAAATATTATGAATGTTTAAATAATATTCAAAAGATGTAGCCTACTGTCAATGTATTTGAATATTAAATATTCAAATGAGGCTTATTTTGCATGTAAATGTGAACACGTGCTTTAGAATGAACCATACAGAACTGAGACGCAAATTTGTGTTTTGCATATGAATGAGATGAGACGGTTTGTGTGTTTAAGAAAACAGACTGCCTTTATGTGTGTGACCGGTTCAAGTAGGTTTTGCATCGTCCTTTAGCGCCCCCTTGTGTTTTTTGTAAACTCAACCGTTATTTCAGCCACTGGGAATTTACGTGGACAAAAACAGAAAACACCAGTTAGCTTCTACATTCAAAACGACTGCTTAGTGTGTGGTTTAATAAGCGTTTTTTTTTTATTATTATTGTCAAGCAGTAAGTGACCATACTGGTTATGATAGTGTACTTCCATCCGTATGGCTAGATTTAAGCACCATGGACAGTTCCAGAGACTAATGTAAATGAAACGACGATTGTGTGTTTTGTTTTGTCTTTTCCATATGTTTTCCATGTTTAGCAAACTCACCCTGTCATGTCAAATAAGTCTGCTTTAGAATATCCTTAGTTTCTTTTACATGTTACGCAATCATGTTTGACTTTTGCATGTCAACCTTTTGTTTTTTCAGCATGCAAGAGAAAGGAGCAGGATCACGGTAAAGGCGAGCGGGGGAGCCTCTCCAAGAAGCCCCGGCTGGTCTTCACCGATGTCCAGCGTCGGACTTTACATGCAATATTCAAAGAGAACAAGCGCCCGTCCAAAGAGTTACAAATCACCATCTCTCAGCAGCTGGGCCTGGAGCTCGCCACCGTCAGCAACTTCTTCATGAACGCGCGTCGACGGAGCCTTGATAAGTGGCTGGACGACGGCAGCTCGGCCAACTCCTCCTCCTCCAGCACTTGTACCAAAGCATGATGGAGTAATGGCTGCATTATGGAAAAAGAAAACAAACAAACAAAAAAAAAACTTCGGTGGAAAAGCTTTAAACAAAGAAAACTTAACAAGAGACAATTTTAGACAGCGTTTGCCCTTAAAACTTGTATAGTACCGATATTTATAATATCCAAAGAAAAACACCAAAGACTGCTTTGACCCCCATTTAGGACTTTGTTCGTTTATGTCTGACAAAAAAAAAAAAGGTACACTCCAATCACGGGTCGTTCCCCATCTCAACACACTCCCCTAACTTCCATCTCAAAGTCTTTCTCTTTTTTTTTTTTCATGTGTTCAAGGACTTTTTCTCATCAATGATTGGTCATTATCTCAAAACGTGGAGTGATTGTTATTCACTCTGATGTCAGATTTCCGTGACATCATTGAGGGGCTTGACCCACAGGTGTAATACATGACATCACATGTTTTTAGGCATCCCAGATCTACCCAGGGACGCCAAATGTAATCAGGTGGTGTAGAATCTTGACAAAGGTTGCCTGAATGTCACCCTCGGGATAGTGCTTTCTTCCTAATTGTTGGAAAAGTTACATAGGAACCTAAAAATACATGTGAATTTGCCGTCTTATCAATCACAGATGGTAGAACCAAAGAAACATGTGTATTTTTTTGATTTAGTATTATTATTTAAATCAGACCAAACGATGTTGATTCCTCTTATCAAGTCAGGTGACTCCATACATGTAATATGGATAACTGTTAACTCTCTTATTTGTCCTAATGAACAAACTAGTAGTAGTCAAGCATATATATGAGGACACATCCGTGCCCCCACCTCATTCTCATTCCCGCCTCGGTCCTTCCTTGTGATTATTTCAGGGAGATTTTTGCTAGCTTTAACCTGCCTTTTTTAACCTGTTTTTTAAATGTTTCAATGCCAGTTGCTGAAAACCAAAGATAAAGTCACTCTAACTAGCACCTGTCACCATTTCACGTCCACATCCATCAGTCAAATATTGCCACAGCTTATAAGGCGTCATTATTTATTGTCATTTGTCATATTTAGCTTTGTCTGGAGCAAGTGCATGTGCATGTTAATTGTCATTAGGGGAAGCAGGAGGAAATTCAGGTTGCTTTGTGTTACATTCCATTTCAAACGTTTCACAGACGTATATTTTGTTGCATTTGCAATCAACCAAGTTTTTCATCCTTAGAATGTTACACTCTTAAAAATGCGGGTTTGTTTAAACCTGATTTTGGGTCAAATATTACATGGGTCAAATTTGACCCAAAATTGGGTTAAGTCAGTCCAATTATAATGTACAGAAAAACGTTTGAATGGCTGGTGGCTGTCAACATGCTTTCACAAACCCATGAGCCGTCATATTAGATTCATTGGTTTCATTTACCATTAAAGGGATACTCCACTTTTTTTTTTTTTTTTTTTTTTTTTGGGAAATAGGCTCATTTTACCTCTCAAACCCATTCAGACAATTTTCTGATATTTAGAAGAATATCAGTAACCAGACAGTTTATGGTCTCATTGACTTCCATATAGGAACAAAATATACTATGGAAGTCAATGAGACCAGAAACTGTCTGGTTACTGATATTTTTTTTTACATTCGAAAACGGTAAAACCCAACTTTTTAACTCTGGGGGAGTGGTAAAATGAGCCTATTTCCCAAAAAAGTGGAGTTTTATTTCTTATAGATGTCTAATCCATCATTCTCACGGCATCGACCATCAACACCACCGCAGTGTCCCCATCCGGGCCCGGGCCTGAACCCAATATCCCAGTAAGAGAGAGAGAGGGAGTGCATTCTATGCATTTCACAACTAGGAAGAAAGCATTATTGAGACTGAAGCAGGGTGATGCGTTCGCTTCATTTAATAGACTCACTCAAACTCACAAGATATCTGGCCTTGTTGTCTCTTGTGGTGTGTTTTAGCTTTAAAAAATATATTTGGTATTTATGACTATTACAACATCGAAGCATATATAAAAGAGCGCTGCTTCCTCATGTAGAAAAGCAGAAAAAAATGACAAGAAAAAAAAAACCCAAAAAAGACCTGCTGATATTTATAGAGTGAACCAAAGATGCTACCTCAGTCCGTTTCCATTCGTGATTTCTATCAAAGTAATGATACCAAAGAATACCAAAGATTTGTTCTCTTTGCACGGCCTAAATGAATGATAAGGTGGATGAATAGATGGTGTGTTTCCCCTCCCTGTTTCCCCCTCTCCTTCGCTCTAACGCTCTCTATCACTCATCCGTGCTCACAACAGCGCCCTCGGCAGACATGTTTTAAACTCACAGGACGAGTGCCTTGCTTGAACCAAAGTGTTAAACCGCCGTTGACCTCTCGACACCCACCTTTTAACTCTCGGAATACCTCAGCCTGTGGAAGGGCCACTGACGAAGAAAAAATGGAATATTTCTTCTCTCTCACCGTGGTGCTTTTGCCAGCGCAACCATGCAATGAAAACATACCAAAGGAATTTCTCTTGCTTTCTCCGACTCTCGCTGACAAACCAAAGCGTCTGCCACCTCCCCTTTTAAACGCCCAGCCAAACCTCGACCCCTCCCAAGTGTGTGTTCACCGATTAGGCCGTGCACGTCTTTACCGATATTCTGAATACCTCATAGTAATAAATTTTCACAGTTCTGTTGTATAGAGAGTTTATGTGATTAAGGCAGAACTAACTAGTTTGGTAATCATTGATGTTACTTCGGGGAAAAAGCTTTATGAGTATTTATTTTGACAGTTTTGGCGAAAGTGCTCCGTTTTGGCCACCAAAGGCGAGTTTCCGTGTTATAGCAGACTGAAACTCGCGGGAAGTAAAAAGATGCTTATTTTTTTTTAAAAGCCTTGTGTTATTCCGATACTCTAAGGATGTTTGACTATTCTTTTTTACAGGGTAAAACCAACTGCTGTGATTCTGTGTCGATTCGTTCACTTTCTTCTATACTACGGTGTTGTGATTTCCGTTAATTTAATTGCATTTTGTTTTTGTATCGCTTAACCTCTGTTTTAATTTATGTATTTGTAGAAAATATAGATTTGTACATAGTAGGCTTTTTTGGAAAAAAAAACAACAACAAAAACTCAAAAACAAAAAAAATGGACATTCATTTTATTTTACAGCCTTACGTCTGAAGTGTAGATATATTGATGAATTTCCATTCCTCTGTGTTTGTATGTTAGATGGCACTTTGGCCCTTGTACTAATACACTGCCAGACAGAGAGCCGCGGAGGACTGACCTCGTCGTGGCATAAAAAAAAAGCAGTGTATGATGCGTTCAGTTGATTTTATTTTTGTTATTTAAATGTCCAGAATGATTTTGTCCTTTGTACTTCAAATCATTGTGTTATGGGTATTGCTGCACATCCAAAGATTTTCTAACCAAACCAAAAAGTGGGATGGGGGGATGTGGGGGTGGGGGTTGCGAAAGAAAGTAGTGTACTTTTTTGCATAAGCACTGGCGTCTGTGAGGTTATTTGCTGTCTGCACGGGTATGAACCAGTAGAGGGCATAATAGTGGGACAATGTAGACAAGCTTAGTTCAACTTAATGGGGGCATATAAAGAGTACAATCTGTGGCTTTTGGGACGGAGGGCTACAAGTCCTGCTCACTTTGCTGTGTCGGACACTCAGAGGGTGGAGCGTGGGCGGGGCAGCGGGTCTGCCGGGGGGCGGGGTCACGTCACTGGGTTGATTTTTAATTGACGTGGCGCTGCTGCCTAGATCCATCTGATGTGTCAATTTTGGTTCGAACGTGTGTACTGACAATGAGCAAAGTCTAATAAATCTGCAAAGAAAACAGGAATTGGTGTGTGCATGTATGGGGAGGGCGGAAGTGTGTGTCTAATGTTGTTTGTTGAAGGTGATGTAATATCTGCTCCACTAGTGGCAACAAACGGATCCAACAAACTGAGAGAAAGGTCCGCATTCAACTTAGCGGCAGTTGGCTGGTTGTTACAATACCCCCTAAAATTGGTTATTGGCAAAATATAGCTATTATGCAATTATGCCATTAACAGTGCTATTATATTGGCAAAATATTTGTTTTGTTAGGTAAACAGGACTACTTTTAAATAAACAAACATGCCTGCATATTGGCAAACTAACCAGCCGAGCTGGGACCTCCACTACGCTATCTCATGACCAATTCGTACAAATTCGACGAATGATAAAAAAGTGTCTAATTCGTACGACCTCACTCGTACGAATTGTCTAAACCCACGTGATGGGTAGGTTTAGGGGCGGGGTAAGGGGTAGGTCATTCATACGAATTCATATGTACGAAAAATATGTACGATTTAGCAAAATCGTACTAATTCATACGAGTGAGGTCGTATGAATTGTTACGAATTAGCCACTTTTTAATCATTCGTCGGATTCGTACGATTTGGCCGTAAGATCGGGTTGAATTGTCCCACCTCAAAAATCACAGTGTTGGTTGTTATTTCAGCAGTTTCCATTTCTGTTTGATTCTGCTAGTGGTTCAGACATGATTTTGTACACGTGTGTCTGCTTAGGATTGAAGACACCACTTGGAAACATCATGAAAAGAATGATGCAGAACGATGTCCTTTATATTAGCAGGACTGAAGAGAAAGCCCGTGATAGCAGTGCTTTTCGTCTCACTATGCTGTACAATCAGAATTGTTTTATTTGTTGCTGGCCATTGGTTTCCAATGTCGCAAAAGGGATATGGGATAGATTATCCAGGTGCAGCGTTTAAGATTTTTTTAAGAACAGCAAAGAGTGGCATAAATCAAGCCCGAGTCAAGATCCTCTCTGCCCACAACACAGTCAAAGACTCAGAAGCGTTTGCCCACAGCGTCACAGAATACTCACCCCTTCTCTTCCCAAACCCTACGCTCCGTCCCGACCCACTCCTCTAATGTAGTGTCTAGCTTAGATAGCTCGATGTATGTGAATGTTGGGATTGCTCTAATCATTAATTCCTATCCCAGTTGGTTGTCGTGGAAAAGGAGTTCCTATTTGATAGAAGGCTTGGCTCTGTGTGCCGTATAATACTGAGAGCGCCTAAGACAATCAGCTGGAAAACAAAATCATGTTTTTCCTTTTTTTAATATTTATTTTTTTGTAGGTCCAAGAGGGACTACTTCCAG
Organism: Cyprinella venusta; assembly: GCA_038021265.1. NCBI lineage: Eukaryota > Metazoa > Chordata > Actinopteri > Cypriniformes > Leuciscidae > Cyprinella > Cyprinella venusta. Next base: position 27,579,195 of record CM075871.1, read on the forward strand.
CGATGATTATTATAAAGAAGGAGGAAGGTTTTGATAAACTGAAAAATAAACTTGCTGACATTTTCTTTCACAAAAAGTAGCGCTTGTTTCCATTTCGAACAGTGCATCTTGTATCAAGCTGGTTCTGTTTTTTTTTTTTGTTTTTTTTACACTTTTCTTTTTCTTCTCTTTCTCTGCCTGTTTTCTCTGTATGTTGTGTCTGTTTCAGTGGAGGAATGCAGTAGGTATTACTCTCAGGTAGTAATGCGTCATGCTTTTCATTTTAAATTCCGATCTGACAAATTGTTTTTTTTTCTTTCTTTCTTCTTTCCTGTTAGCTACTGTTCTCTATATGCCGTGCAATATCATCTTCTGTGTTTGCTAAGCAAGAAAAAAAAATCGAAAAAAAAAGATGCAAGTAATGATGTCACCATGCTTTTTTCAGTGTTAAAATGTTTCAGCATTTCTGTAGTCACAAAAATGTAGAAAAATAAAAAGGTTGGGTTTTCCAGCACATCACAACCAGACCTCTTGACTATCTTGTCTTTCATTCAACATATCTATGATTATATTCAACACAATGTGGTTACATATGTGGCTACGATATATACTTAAAAGTCAACAGGAAATCCAAATTAAATCTTTTTACTGTATAAATGCATGTTCTTGGTAATTATTCATTAGTACACTGTAAAAATAATAATAATTTGCATTCATTTTGGCTTCAATTTGGTGTACATAACTGCCCACATAATGCTTCACTATCCAGCCTACAGGTAGGATAAGTTCTGCATTCAGTTCAATATCTTTCTATTTTGTAACATGCCGTCAAAACAACCTCAGACAGAATATTGAATATTTCTCTGCTGAATGGCCTGTATTATGTTGTTATTTGCGAGTTGTAAACAGGAGGTTCAATGGTATCAAGAGAAGCACAAAGCTCAGGTTTCTTGCAAACTTTTGACCATTATGTCCAATAATCCCAAAAGGTTTTGTTACAACAAAGGTCATGTTTTGCACACTTTTTTTTTATTAGACCAACTATTTTTATATAGTATATACAAAATAAAGTATGTGAAACTATGCACTATGCAACAACACATTTCAAACTATAATATGCTACACTGTACTACTGTCACAGAGTCAGCCACACCATCACAACACTAATCATCACCAGATAGCCACGATCCACCCACTGGTTCCCAATCATCCGAAAACTGATTTACTGCATTCTCTCATAAACACATCCTCAACCGTCAACCCCCTCCCTGCGTCTCAATGTCCACACTATCTATCTATCCTAAACAGTATGTGAGATTAAAACAAGCATGCCCCAAAGCATAGTATGTTGAAAAGAGTATGCCAGAAGTCCCCGGATGGTCTACTATTTCCGTTGGATTTTCAAAGTGTAGATCAGTGCACACACACTCTAAAGGCTAATAAAGTCCACAACCGATTGTGCTTATGGAGGAACTACAAACACGAGTACTACAAAACATGGCGGATATCCGCGACTGACGATGAGAGGTTTAGATAAGGTTTGAGTGACAAAATATTATCAAATATTTATGAGATTCTGGGAATTATGGGGGCAGGTTTCCCCATGGTATCGATTCGAATATCAATATTTTTCAAGGTATTGTATCAAAGTTAGAAATTCAAGTATCGTGACAACCCTAATAGCACTGATACAGCCCCCAATTAAGGATTAAAACGATTAAAAAGGTGTAGAGAGTACCTGAAAACCACACTTGAGTAAAAGTAGCAAAAAATGACTCGTTACAAGTTACTAATTCTAATACAACTCGAGTAAAAGTCTTACTCCGGTTTCACAGACAAGGCTTACGCTAGTCCTATACTAAAATGCATGTTTGAGCTGTTTAAATGCCCTAATTGAACTAAGGCCTACCTAATCCTGGCTTAACCTAAACCCTGTCAGTGGACCCTATCTGATTTGAATAGTAGCCTACAAAGCTGCAGTCTATAACTTTTTTTGTGCGTTTGAAATGTAAAAAAAAAAAAAAAAAAAAAATGATATAATAAGCGAGTAAATCATGAATCCATTTTCCAAACCGCGTGTTTGTCTTATCCTGAATCTTTACGGTTGCCTACATCAATATAAGTGTTTATATTCGGACTCGTCAGTCATAGACATAAACAGAGAAAAGTAGTTCCGGCTACAATGCTCTTCCGCAAGACAGACACATGCAGTTCTTAGTTCACCCCAAAATGAAAATGATGTCATTAATTACTCAACCTCATGTTGGTCCAAACCATGGTCCAAACCTGTAATCTGACCTTCATTCATTTTCGGAACACAAATGAAGATATTTTTGATGAAATCCAAGAGATGCAACGACCACTTTCAAGCCAAAGGTAGGAAAGACATTAAAATAGTCCATGTGATTCCAATATTGCACTTAAACGTCAACAAGCACTCTCAGTTAAAGTGCTCAAGAGGGGCATAACAAGTAAACCAACAGCCTTCAAAAAGGTTGATTCAGTATGATAAAGAGTAGAAATTAAATCATATTAACAACTTATGTTATTTGATCCAAAAGAAACTAACACTTTATAAGTTTTTTTTTCAAGGTTTTGCATTCTCTGAAACAATTACATGGATTTTCTGCGTTATATAGAAAACTGTAAACTGTAAAGTGGCATGTGATAAATTTATTCAGCCTCTCTAAGCTGTAATTCTACATAAAGACCACTAGATGGCGCAACACAGCTGTTAATATTGAACCAGAGTCCCTTGTGTCAAACAAAGATACTACAATCACAAATCTGATTTATTTGGATAAGCAGGTTAGATCCAGTTGTACTTGGTCTTTTGCATGTTTGTAGTCCTACGCAGTTTTTTTATGAATAGAAATCACATTATAGAATGTGAATAGAATTCACATTATTTATGTTAAATATCATCAATTGATTGGTGGGCTCTTATAAGGTAATCTTTTTTTATCTCATCTCGGGAGAATGTGTTAAAGCGAATGTGTGAATCTAAAGCCTACAGTATATCATTATATGATTTGTGCTGTCAGTGAAAAAAAATGAAGGTCAGTTTGATCCTCTGAGTATTCATTTGTTCTTTTATGCATGAAATCTCTGTTCCATCAATCACCCATGACCTGTGTGCTATTATCTAATAACAGGAAAAGAAAGTCGAGAGATTTTAATGAGGCCTGAACCCTTGGGACAGATTAAATTTAATAGATTACACATGGTAACATTCAGCTGACATTCACTTGTATCAAAATGCACGTGTATTTTCCTTAATACTGGTAGTGTGGAAAGAATTAGGTGACCAAATTGTTTAAAAATAACATCCAAGAATTTGCTGTAATGTATTCATTGATATAATCTGATGATAATGTTGTTCACCGTGATTTGATTCCAAAGAGTCTTGTGTTAGAAGCAAGAAAATTTGAAAACACATTTGCTTGTTGTATCGTTTTTGTATAAATTAGATTTTGAATCCCAGATTTTCAAAGTGATCTCTGACTTTTTGACCCCATTTATATGCTGTATATTAGTATCATTTACACAACATTAAATGTATGCAATTATTTAATCTCATTTTAGTATAATTCTAAAATTGTCTGCCGTCTTTTGCAGTGAGTTCTTTAATGATAGGCTATTTATTAAAGGTTAAAACATTAGAATAACTTTTATATTCTTGGTAATATAGTTTATGTATTAAATATTAATATTTAAAGGGTTAGTTCACCCAAAAATGAAAATGATGTCATTAATGACTCACCCTCGTGTCACGTTCGCTCATGGGAATTTTCTTCACTCAAAGTTATCCTGAGGGCAGAAATGTTTGTGATTGGTTCAATCTGACAACCAATCGCAAGAGATTAGATAATTGCAGTGGCGGGGCCACCATTTCCACGCCAAGACCCAAGGGGGTAATCCATCGACCGGAAGTTGAAGCCTCGCAGGAGCTGCCATCTTGTAGCAGAACTTCACTTGCGTTAGCATTTCCATTGACTCCCATTCATTTTGGCGTCACTTTGACTGTGAATAACTTTGCATCTGAGGCGTTTGAAGACTCCATTTGTCCTTTATTTCTTTCTAAAGAAACACGACAATGTATAAAATGCTCCATTACCTTGTAGCTTATGTTATGACCCCGTAGAAGCAGTTTATTGTAAAAGTAGGCTAACGATTGCGTCATACCCACGCGACTCTCTGTCGCACAGTAGAGAGATTATAGTATGGACAGGAGGAGAAGCTCACAGGCAATCGGGACAATGTGGAGGCAAAACGCCAAAATAATTCATCAGAATACCTAGCAAAAGTTTCTCCTGCTCCTAGCTCATGGACAGCTTGACTCGGAAAAAGATTTGTTCATTTTGATGAATGAGTTCGAACAGGAGAGTCACGAAAGTGCATCGCAGTACAGAGCAAGGCGACCATTTGAGCTTTGTTATTATTATTTTTTTTTAAAATGAGTGATTGTTTCGCTTGATAAGACCCTTATTCATCGTCTGGAATCGTTTAAAGCCCTTTGAACAGTTTGCAGTTTGTACTGAAAGTGTCTTTTGGACCTTGAACCGTTTGGCTCCCACTGAAGTGCATTATATGGAGAAAAATGCTGGAATGTTTTCATCAAAAACCTTAATTTATTTTCGAGCAGGGTTAATGTCAAGCCCTGGTTTATACAAATTTAGAATTTCATTGCACATTATCTTGTTTGCCCCTCAATGATGGAAGTTTTTATTTTCAGGTGTAATTTTTTACAATGTTTTATTTAATAGGGAAATTTAGTGACTTTTGACTTCAAGTCATGATGCAAAGGTCCCATTTGGTATGGAAGTACTTTAGGGCCATAGAAATAAATTTATCCTAAGACGCAAGTGAGATCACATTTTGTATCTTATATACGCACATTTTTTTAAAGATGTCTTTGCTTCTGTTATAGCTATAATGACAAATGTGGTATCAACGTGTACATTTTTGTGCTTGAGGAGTCCAACAAAGTAGGTTCCAAGACTAAAAAACAATAATGTTGTCCTTACCATGACAATAGGAGGTAAAGTATTCAATTTTTATTAAAAAAAATGCATGCCAAACACACAGTCCATTTCCAACTTAATAATAATTTAATGAATAACAACTTAAAAGTGTTGAATATGTATTATGGGTGCAAAGGAAATGATTAGTGAGACTTCATAACTATGTTCACAGTTTATAAGCAGGCAATGCCATACCTACAATATTCTTGTGATGAATACTAATAGTGTAGTGTAAATACATCAAGATGCTTTTCTGTTTAGATGTCTGCACCACTGTGGGAACACGAGCCACGACATCCACAGAGAGACATGCAAGGCAGCCTCTGCATTCAGCATTTGCAAGGTGCCTTACAGTCAGTCTTACACATACAAATGACAAGTTTTGGCAAGTCCTTTGAAATAATGGCAGCTGTAGTGTAGACAGTTGGTGGAGAGTCTGGGGAATCCTGCTGCCATACCCATAGAGATGGCGATACTGTTGCATCAGTCACCAGACACGCTCCACGGCATCTTTTCGGTATGCATTGGCCCCAGTGTTACCAGGAAGGAATCCTCGCCCAAGCTCGGTCTGACCAGTTTCTTGGCCAGTGTAAAGAGTGGCTGATCAGCTACCATGACTGGTGTCTGACCTGGATTAAGGTAGTTGACTGTTTGTCTGAGAACTTTCATTGCATGCCAAGCCATAGTGGGGCTGGTAGGGGGCTCTGTGAACAGTGCCAACATGTATGATTTGGATGGGGGAGGTGAAGTAGCCTCTGTGATGCTGGCATAATATGCAACCCATGAGATCCATTCTCCAGCTTCAAGGTTCTCTTTCACAAGAATGGTCCTGACTCTTTCTAACCACTGGTAGTTTTCTCCAATTACATTGATGAGAAGATGGGAGGCTGGATGAGGATGACTGTTGGTATTCATGGCAGGAACATACAGGACCTCATCAGTTGGCAGTGAAACATCCAGATCCATGGTTGTGCAGTGAGGTGGCAAGGATTTCACATGCTTCTTCCCCATTTGAGCTGGATCTAGGATGTCAGTCAGATTCTCAGTCTGTTGTCTGTCTGAAGAGAAGTGCTGTTGAATGCTGATGCTTGTTGAATGCTGATGCTTGTTGTGGTCAATGTTATCAAAACCACCAATGGTGAATACACCCTTGACTGCCTGAGGTGGGACCACGACACCAATCTGCTCCAAGTGACTGATCACTGAATTCGCTATATCTATGCTAAATGATTTCAAGCGGTCATATGACACACACATTCCCCTTATATGCATGGCCTCCACCAGATATCTACTACCACTTTGCTGATGTAGTTTCATTGCTAGATATAGTGAAGCTGGTGTTTCCCTCTCTCTTAAGCCCGGAACACACCAAGCCGACGGTCGGCCGTCTGGCAGATTTTTTACGTTGGCCAACTAAGTTTCCTCGGTGTGATACACACGGTTCCGTGCCGTTGGCTGAAAATAGTCCTCGTTGGATTTGTTTCGCGTGATTCGACATGTTGAATCGGCGTCGGGCCGTTGGGGAAAGAGAGAACTCTGATTGGCTGTTCAGCTTAGTGAAACAGTCAATCCACGAGAATAAATGCAAAACAGCAAGCAAAGAAGTCAAAACGGTAAAGATAGAAGGCTGTTTTTATGTTATGTCTTCTCACCTTAGTTGTTTCTTGGCGAATATTTCAATATTAACATGAGTGGAGTGGAATAAAGAAAGTGTTCAGCAGGATTGATATTCAAAAAGGTAAGCACGCGCTCCTTTGTTTACGTTATGTGTATCTGCAACCGGCAGCGTCGGTTTTCCTTTTTGAATGATGAATATAGACTAATATATCTGCAGAAATAGACAGTTGGCTCATGACATGCAGGCGCAGAACGCACATTGTAGCTGACAGTCGGCTGTAGTTCTCTCGGTGTGTTCAAGTGCAGCTTTTTACCTCGACGAGAGGGGACGAGAGGCGACAACACAGTTGGCTTTCATCAGCGCTAGTTCTTTGGCATCGGCTTGGTGCGTTCCAGGCTTTACGTGACGAGAAACACTGCCATGTTTCTTTAATCAGCATCTTACAGAGTTGAAAATTATTTGCTGCCCAATGGATGTTGCAGTCTGGAACTTCTTAGGTCCAGTAGGTGGCTGATCAATACCTGATCCATCAAGAAGCATGTGTAAGAACGATCTCAACATGGGAGGTATAGAATCAGCTTCACAGGAAGTTGAGAAGGAACCTGTAAAAGCATGCTTCATGGGGAGATACTCTACTCATTTGCTTTGAAGATGATGGAGACATTGGTAGAAGTGTTGTTTTTCATGTCAGCAACAGCTTTGCTCAGGTCATCATCAAATACAAGGGACCAGACACGATTTATTTGTACTGATCAGGTGTTCAATATCCTCCTGAAGGCGTGTGGTGTTACATTTGATGTTTGGAAATCCAAGATCAGCAATGCGCTCGTCATAAAGTCAGACATTGCCAGTGATTCCCCTGAGCAACGATAGTCCTCGATGTATTCGAGCAACTCATTGAGGACATGTGCTCTGATGACCTGGTTTGCATTACTTTCAGTTGAGTCACATTCAACAGTTTCTGCTTTTCTATAGAGCCTAGTCAGGCATGCATGATGATAAACAACATTAATAGCAACCATGTTGGCTGAAAATAGTCCTCGTTGGGTTTGTTTCGCGCGATTCGACATGTTGATTTGGCGTCGGGCCGTTGGGGAAAGACAGAACTCTGATTGGCTGTTCAGCTTAGTGAAACAGTCAATCCACGAGAATAAATGCAAAACAGCAAGCAAAGAAGTCAAAACGGTAAAGATAGAAGGCTGTTCTTATGTTAAGTCTTCTCACCTTAGTTGTTCCTTGGCGAATATTTCAATATTAACATGAGTGGAGTGGAGTGGAATAAAGAAAGTGTTCAGCAGGATTGATATTCAAAAAGGTAAGCACGCGCTCCTTTGTTTACGTTATGTGTATCTGCAACCGGCAGCGTCGGTTTTCCTTTTCGAATGACGAATATAGACTAATATATCTGCAGAAATAGACAGTTGGCTCATGACATGCAGACGCAGAACGCACATTGTAGCTGACAGTCGGCTGTAGTTCTCTCGGTGTGTTCAAGTGCAGCTTTTTACCTCGACGAGAGGGGACGAGAGGCGACAACACAGTTGGCTTTCATCAGCGCTAGTTCGTTGGCATCGGCTTGGTGTGTTCCGGGCTTTATGTGACGAGGAACACTGCCATGTTTCTTTAATCAGTATCTTACAGAGTTGAAAATTATTTGCTGCCCAATGGTTGTTGCAGCCTGGAACTTCTTAGGTCCAGGAGGTGGCTGATCAATACCTGATCCATCAAGAAGCATGTGTAAGAACGATCTCAACATGGGAGGTATAGAATCAGCTTCACAGGAAGTTGAGAAGGAACCTGTAAAAGCATGCTTCATGGGGAGATACTCTACTCATTTGCTTTGAAGATGATGGAGACATTGGTAGAAGTGTTGTTTTTCATGTCAGCAACAGCTTTGCTCAGGTCATCATCAAATACAAGGGACCAGACACGATTTATTTGTACTGATCAGGCGTTCAATATCCTCCTGAAGGCGTGTGGTGTTACATTTGATGTTTGGAAATCCAAGATCAGCAATGCGCTCGTCATAAAGTCAGACATTGCCAGTGATTCCCCTGAGCAACGATAGTCCTCGATGTATTCAAGCAACTCATTGAGGACATGTGCTCTGATGACCTGGTTTGCATTACTTTCAGTTGAGTCACATTCAACAGTTTCTGCTTTTCTATAGAGCCTAGTCAGGCATGCATGATGATAAACAACATTAATAGCAACCATGTCACCAGCGGCTAGTTCAGCCAATAGATCCTGTCACCCACCACCTGAGCACATTCTTTCACTTTTCTATCCAAGCCAAGGGTGGCAGACCTCCTCATTTTCTTCTTTTTTTTCCCACTTCACCACAGAAGAGACATGGTTTATCGAATGGTTCACTTGATGATGTTGAGGGTCTGGGTAAAGTGAGTGTGGTGGACTTGTCACTCATGTGCCGTGTTTTTACTGGGCTTTACTGGGCGTGTCAGTAAGAAACATTCTTTCAACGTCTGTTGACGGTAAATTTTAATTGAATTTCAATGTTTACTCATTGACATTGTAAGGATTTTTCATTTATAAAGCAAGCTCTCTGCACAAAATATGATATCATTGTAATATAAAAATTATTCCTAATGATAGATTATACCTAATGATGTTACATTGGCTTCAAGAGCTAATAAAAAACATAAAAGAAAAACACACCTGATGCACATACTTTGTTCTTCATTTTTTTTTTATTAGCAGAGTTAACAAACCGTGCTATATTTTCGTGTAATTCATTAAAAGTAGGTACACCGCTATTTTGCTCTGATGAAACTGACTTGAACGCACCTCACGTCATAAACACGACTTCCCACCTCGTATGTACGAACTTCCCAGGAGGACTTGAACGCAGCATATGTGCTTGCTTTCGATAAAAAAGACGCTAACTCACTAGCTAGGTATGATGAAGCTAACTATTTACTAGCGACCTGGTTATAATGAAGCTAACTAGTCAACTAGCTAGCTATTTATTAGTTATCTAACATTAAAAACATTTTTTTTTCTATTTAATGAGAAAGTCATACACCTCAAAGTATATAACAATGGCCTAGTGGTTTTTGGATATTTACAGTAAAAATCCTACACATTGTACCTTTAAGATAACGTTCCTGCAACGTTATGCTAACCTTAAGATAACGTTCCTGCAATGTTATGTTAATCTTGAGATAACGTTCCAGCAACGTTATGCTAACCAATGGCGCTTTTCCACTGCTGGTATTGCTCGTTACGGCTCAGTACGGTTCGGCTCGGCTCGGCACAGTTCGGCTCGCTTCGTTTTGCTCGCTTCGCTTTGCTCGGTTCGCTTTAGCTCGGTTGCTTTTCCACTGCAGTTAGTACCGCTTTAAAGTGGGTGGGATTATACGCTGTTCAATAACAGCACTGGCTGTTACTGGCTATTTAAATCTAGCAGGTTTGGTTTCTCGTGCCGATGTCTATTGGTCACAAATACAATGACGCTGGTAGTGATGATTCTATCTGACCAATCAGTGATCTGCAGTGTTTCATGTCACATTTTAGTGCCGTAGTTTAGTCTCAACAGACCAGGTACCATTTAAAGCGAGCCGTACCGTACCGTACCATGCAGTGGAAAAGCGCCACAAGTGAGCCGTACTGAGCCGAGCCGTACCATGCAGTGGAAAAGCGCCAAAGCGTGCCGTACCTAACCGAACAGTACCGTACATGCAGTGGAAAAGCACCACAAGATAATGTTCCAGCAATGTTATGCTGCTAACCTTAAAATTACATTCCAGCAACGTGCAAACTAGATATTTCAACGTTTTTAGAACATTTCAAGCATTCCCACAACCAAAATAGAATATTTGGAAAACATTCTCAGAACATAAGTACACAGAGCATGGGCAAGGTTTTTTTTAAAAAAGAGATAAAAATAGAAAATAGATTAGTCAATTTTAGTACTAATTTTAGTACTAATAGGAGAATTTTTAGTACTAATAAGATATTTTTTTAAGTCCCTCTCATGCTTGTCCATAGAATGGCAGTGATTTCCGTTAAATTTTATATTCAATTTGATATTGTATACTCACAGAACCCTTGGAATATATGACATACGTTGCATGGGATCATTCTGTCATAATTTTTCGTCTTTTTTAAAAAGCTTGATGCTGGTTGCACTGCCATAGGGATGAATGTGAGCAGGACTTTTTTTTTTTTTTAATCTACATTTCTGGTCCATAAAAGAAAGAAGAGAATACAGCATTAGAACAACAACAAGGTGAGTAATTTAGAATTTAATTCATTCATTTTTAGTATGAATTATATTCTCATAGAATTGTATTCCTACATTGTATGCCTAAATGTATGCCTGATGTAGACTATTTGTGATACTTCAACACACATGCAAACTTCTCTTTATATGTTGACTAAAGGCAATAAAGCCTAAATTCAACATGTTCATCAAATAAAGTGACAGAGTTTCATCAGAAACTAGAAACTAGACCGACTAGACCACTCAATTCAAATGGATTAGTTTTTTATCTCTTTGTTAACCAGTTTCATTTGTGTAATGTTAGTTGTCTGGAGTGACAGACATCTCCCAGAGTTGAGTTCTCCCATCAAAAAGATTCATTTGTGTTTAGTTTGGAATGACATAAGGGTGAGTAATTAATGGAACAATGATCATTTTGGGGTGAACTATCCTGTTCCTTTAAATTCAATAGCGTACGTTGCCGCGGCAACGATTTCAAGCAATACCGCGGGGCGGAAGTGACGTATAGCCCGGGGGCGGGACGAGCTGTTGTTGGGACACATGACTTAGAGGCTGTCCTCCTGCATTTGTTTTGACAAGCAGAGAGACGAGAGAGAGAGAGAGAGAGAGAGAGAGAGAGAGAGAGAGAGAGAGAGAGAGAGAGAGAGAGAGAGGGGGAGAGAGAACATGAGCTTTGTCCCTGCTGATCATTTAATCTCCGAGATATCGTTTAGACAGCTCGAAAACTTCTATTTGGAGGTTCGTCATCGCTGGGTTTTAGCAGGCGCTTTAAATAGATAGTTGGTTGAACTAGTTGCCTCACTTAATCAAGTCCTTCCAGTATTGTTCTGTGTTTATGGGGAGGGTTTATGATCAAGTGGTCGAGAAGGGGGTTTAGAGCTATGAGCCACTTCTTGTTGGCTGAAGTCATCACCGCAACGTAACGCTTCTCCAGCCTGGAGGAGGAGATGATGTTGGTGGCTCCCTAGTAGTGTCTCCTCTACCTGTCCTGGATCTGATCAAGCTGTCCGTAGGGTTGGTGATGAAGGTCCAGGGGATCCCGATGCGTCTCAAATGGCATTAATTTGAGCAGATCAGTGGCACGGGAGAGTGTTGGTAGTGGAGCTCGTTTGGCATCGGCAATGAGGCGACTGGTAGCGGATATTTGGGATATTTAGCTAGATAAATAGAGACGAGACATGATATTTGCATGCTTATTTAAGAAGAACGCTGGTGTTTTGGTGAACTAGTTCATCAGACCACTGGACTCTAACATACAGTGGCGTATAGATCTACGTTTGATCTCACAGCTCAGATCATCGATAATCCGAATGGCTGTTTGCCCGATCGATAGCTAACCGATGTCTAAAGGACGAGTTTTAAAGTCTAAAGAAAGATCTGAAGACGGAAGACGGACCGCAGGCATCCTGGAGGGGATCACGGTGTCTGTGACCAACATGAAACCTGACAGAGGTAAAAAATTAATAAAAGAAAATGCGTGATTACATGAGTGTTTGAATGTCATCTGTCTTTGGGTCGTGACGTCACGGCGCTGCAGTGTGTTTGTTTCATTGTTTCAAGCATGAGCTTTGATAATGTTCAGACGGTACATTGTAACGCTCTGTCTTTTTGCCGCTGTGCATGCTATATCTGTCGCTATCTGAAGGGAACAAAGCGTCCTATATCAGCTGTGTGTATGTTGTGCTTGTGTTTCCCCCCCTTCGCTGACATACATACACGCTACTCTTCACACTCTACAGAATTGTCCACTCTGTTATATAAGAGCGTGGTCTATATTCACTACAGTTATTGTAACGCAATTGAACATGTTTTATTTTCGGGGGGTGGGGAGTGGGGTTTGTTTTGGTTGGATATGGGTTTGTTTGGTTGGTTGGGTACAGGTTGGTTTTGTTGAGTATGGGTATGTCTTTGTTGGGTATGGGTTTGTTTTGGTCAGGTGGTTTATGTCTTTCAGATGTATATTTTGTTGTATAGGCCTACATATGTTTTGGTTGGCTATATACACGATTTGTTTTAGTTTGATATGAACTTGCTTTAGTTTGGTGTTGGTCTGTTGTTGGGGTTTAGGTTTATTTTCTGTTCGGTATGGGTTTAAAACATTCAACATTAGCCTATGAGAGTTATTTCTTTCAGAAGAAATAATAAGTCAACACCTGGAAAAGTGACTAGCATTATACTAGTGACCAGGCATTCAGCCTAGATTTGCATGACATTACCTGTCCTCCCTCCCCCATGCATTTGTCAATGCTTTGTCCCTCTTCTTTCAGAGGAAGAAATGTACCGCATACTGCGCTCAAAAGGTTCTCTAAGCAGCAATACATTTTTTTAAAATGTAACAGCGGATTGTTTGATAGCTATCTAGATGATGGACCATTTAACTGTTGTACTCTTGGTGCTAAGCTTTCATGTTTAGACAGACTGTAGTCATGTTTGTGTGTAATTTGGCCCCTGTGACTGTGCTTTACCAATTAAAGCTGCCAATTTACTAAAGCCAACAAACAGGCCTGACTGACTAGGCAGATATATTTTAGTTGGATCGCAATTGTGTTACAAAAAAAAAAAAAAAAAATACTTTAAAATGGAATGAGCTGGCTGCATTCCTTTGGTGTCTTCAGAATCATTTCCCTCTATTGGATTTCTCTTTGTGGATTAGAGACCTCTTGGTCTGTTTGGCTCTTCCAGTGAGAGTTAATTACCGTCGAAAGACTGTTTTGGAGTAGATATGACATCCCCTCGGTGCTATTGTTATTTGGAACATACTGTTCCACTGATGAAAATAGCAGGTTGTTCATTTCCACCAACACTCTCTCTTGCTTTCTTTCATTTTTACACTAGATCTTAAAAACAATGCACCCAACTCTTTCCACTTTTTTCGGAATCTCATTAAAGAGCTCCCTTTGTTTTTGAGCAGGGATACTGTGGTTCCAACTCGTTTCTGGCACTAGGGTGATGCTCGCAATAAACTCAGACATGTAACAGGATCATGTGGCTTCCTTTGGACTCTATCGCGGCTGAAAATCAATTCGTCTGGAGCTGACACCAATAAACATCTCTTGTTTGGCATGTAAACAAACACTTTTTCTTTTTTTTATCTTTGCTCAGCATTATTGGTCCACCAGCACTGGTTCCTGGTTGATCAGAATGGATTGTTAAAGGGATAGCTGACCCAAAAAATTCTGATATCACACAACCGTCATCCCATTTCTTTTGTGAGAAAAAGAAGTTTTTAACATTGTTCATCTATGAAAGTGGATGTACTCTTAGTAATTAGATCGGATATTATTTTAAAACTGTAAGCTCATTTTTTAAGAGATAACACTGGTTCTCTTGACAGTGAAATCCATTCAATCTCATGTGAGAGTTTAAAGGGTTGGTTCACCCAAAATGAAAATCATCCCACAATTTACTCACCCTCAAATTTACGTAGCCAAACTCAATTGGAGTTTGATTCACTCAATTTTGAGTGAATAACTCTTTAACGGCAGCACACAGTACACCCATTAAAAATGATTCAGTTGAGCATTTAGATCTCTAATTCTTTGTGTGATATAAACAGTCTTGGTCCATGATGTCATGAGGTGGAAAGCTACTAGTAGGTGAAGGAACTTTTTGTTGTGAAGACCATGTGGAAACATGTTCAGTGGATAAATGATGTCATATTTTTGTCAGAGTTCTAGAATAACCAGTTGGAGCAGGCCTACTGCAGTCAGCTGGGAGAGTTCAGAGCGTCTCGCCTTGAAGTCGAACAGCTGTTGGTTATGACACAGTTTCCCTTGAGCTGGGTGGTGCGAGGATGTGTGTATACACACCCCATGCTGTGGGAATTTAGGTGTGTTAATGGTTGCTAGTTTGCTCATTGATTGCTTCTTTGTTTTGCTCTACCAAGGATTAAATTGTCAGAAGAAACCATCACTTAACATGTTTTAAATCCTTTGAAAGAGAATCAGACATTGTTAGAAAAGCTTTAAAAAAAAATAGTCACGTTTAGTCGGCTTAGTCACAAATAGTCCGTTTTCAGGTATTGCTGGAAAGGATATACAACATATTTAAATCTAGAAAACATGTCCAGGGGCCTCAATTATAAAACACACATACAGGGGTACGTTTCCCGAAATCATCGTTAGCCAACTATGGTCGCAAGTTCCGTCGTTATCATCAGCACAGTTCAACAAGTCGGTGTTTCCCGAAACCATCGTTCCAACGAACCTTCGCAAACAGCATCGCAAAGTTGTGTGGTTTGAACGACAGCTCTCGACTTGTGGTTAGAGGCATAAATCCTTATCTTGAGCAAAATAAGCAAGCTGACATTTAGTGCAACCGGTGCATTTTATGAATTTACGTCTTCTTAGTTTGTCAAAAGATTTAAATTTTAAAGTAACATGTTTGAAGAGTGCGCATGTGCGAATGTGCTCTACTATGTAAGAACGAGCCAAATATTGAGTCTGGTAATAAAGCAAAATAACTGAGAACTATTAGAAATACTCATCAGATGACATGTGTGTAATTTATATGTAAAAAATCTAGCGTTAATTGAATCTCAAACAGTTTCATTAAAAGTCGTTATTACTCCACCACGTGCGAAACCAACGTGGTTGAACAATACTTTGCGACAGTGGGTTTCGGGAAACAGTCGTGACTAGCTAGTTGATTTCTATAACGATGTATCGTACTATGGTAGTGAAGCAGCGAACTACGTCGTTGTACCGGAAACGCACCCCAGATTTGATCCTAGATTTCATGATTTCATCCTACGATATTGACAAACAAATTGGGATTTAAAAAGGCAAAAACTGATGTGAAAAGGTTCTTATGCCTACTGAAGGACTTGCATTTAAACATGCGCTCATATACCAGTATAAAAGAAATAAAATGTAAAGATAAATAGACAAACATGTGCTTTGCATTTTTATTCACATATTAGCGACTGCTTTGTGATAATTGTCACTGAAATTAATAATTAAATAATTCAATTATACATATGGATGTTTTTATAAATGAGGACATCTTTGTAAATGAGGCAATTCACTTAAAAAAATGTAGCTACTATTAGTTATAACACATTAATTTAGATATTTAACTTCTCAACAAATTTTAACTATAAGCTTAAAGGGATACTCCACTTTTTTTTTGGAAATAGGGTGATTTTACCACTCCCCCAGAGTTAAACAGTTGGGTCTTACCGTTTTCGATTGTAATCAGCTGATTTTTTTTTTTTATGTATATATATTTAGAAGAATATCAGTAACCAGACAGTTTCTGGTCTCATTGAGTTCCATAGTATAATAATTTTGTCCTACTATGGAAGTCAATGGGACCAGAAACTGTCTGGTTACTGATATTCTTCTAAATATCAGAAAATCGGCTGAATGGATTTGAAAACAGTAAAACTCAACTGTTTAACTCTGGGGAGTGGTAAAATGAGCCTATTTCCAAAAAAAGTGGAGTATGCCTTTAAGTTAACTAAACTTACAAATTTAAGTCAAGCACAAGTTTACACTTACTTTTTTAAATTGAATCAACACTTTATTTCTTAGTTGTGATAACTAATCGACCGACCAATAATAATAATATTTAAAAAAAAAGATTATATTTTGAATAAATTGTGACATTATTATTATTATTATCATTATTATTATTACTATTATTATTATACTTTTGCACCCCTAGCTGCACCAAATAAAATTTTAAACTTTTTATTTAAGCAGCAGGACATATCCTCAACCAATGGTGTGAGCTTGGGGCAGGACTGCAATTAGATAATTACTATAATGCAATAGTTAAAAAAAATGGAAATTTTCATAAATTAAAGGCTGCATGAGAAATGCTTATGTGATATTTTACAATTAAAATGTAACCTTCTTTTCACACTGCAGTCAATTAGGCTTTTTCTTTTTCGAGAAAATATAAATGCTTATATCTATTGGGTGAAATTTTACCCGAACGTGACCTTAACAGGTTTAACGAGATTCACCCATGAGGCTTATTCCTACTGTTCTCCACAGTCTCTGTCTGTGGAGTGTGGAAACAGTCAGAAGACTTACGTAACCTCTCGCTCACATGACCATTTGATCTTTCAGCTGGGGGGCAGGCAAGTGTGATGACATCAGTTCCTGTGTGGCTGTGATCTTTAGTGACGACCACCGTGGCTTGGTTCAGCGTGATGAAGGGCAGGTTCAGGAAAGGCGAAACCCAAATAGCTGCACACCCAGAAGACCCAGCGTGAAGAGAGGGGGCCATCTGGACCTGTAGCTCTTCTCTCCGTCAGTGTAAACACTCACCGTGGGCGTTTCTATTATTGGAATATGTACACGCTGTATACGTAAACATACCCGACCACACCTGAGCACCTCGACTGTGCTAATAACTCCGCTAGTAGGACCTGTATGGACAGAAGAGCTATGCAAACAATGACTGGCATCTCATTTGCATTCACAGTGTCATCTTGTTTGCATTTTTGTGTTCCGTCATCAAGTACACCGATTTTGCCCTTTTCGAGAACATGAACAGTGCAGATACGATCATAGACGCAATAATCTTTAAGATCCAATAGTTATTCATGTCTACAATCATACAGTGTACAAAACGAAGAAGCAGAAAACCAAAATCTGGCATCTGCATTTCTCTGGAACGTGAGTGAAATAAACTGCACTAAAGTGATTGATTCAAACGATTGACTCTCTGTCCGGTCACTTTTTTTGTATTTATGATATCACGACGCATCGCTGTATGAATCATAACACGTGTCACGATTATCATACTGTAAGGTAGTTGGCAAAAACCAAACCCTAATCTTGTCATTCACATTTTTTAAATATGGACGAAATGGGTATTGGCCAGTGATGGATAATTGAGCTTGCTCATTTCTTTTCTTTTTACATTTTTACCCTTGCCATCATCTAATGCTCACTTAAAGTTAATCTTTAAAAGCATCAGTAGTTTAACAACTAGGAATGTGTGAGACTTGTCAACTAATCGACTAAATGACACTGCTGCTAGTCAATAATTCTTGTTCTTTTTAATGTAATGTTTCTCTATTTAATGTAAATAATTTGTCCATGCACAAATGCATGTTCCCTGTCACTGACTGTCACTCAAATGAGATCACAGCAATACAAACCACAATGATCCAATCAATTCCGATGGACAAAATCAATTCGTATGATTAATGTAATACTAAAATATAGCTACATTTTTCTTGTTCCAGAAGCCTTTTCACGCATACTTCACAATAGTCAAGAATGACTAGCGCAACTTCTGTTTCATGCCGACTTCAAGCGGATGCTAAAGTTTAATGTGATCAATATAGCACATGCATACAGTATGACCTATTTTTCAGTGGCTTTCAATGTGTGATTTGTCTGTTTGATTCATTGGATTAGATTAAGTGGGCTATTTCAAATGGATAGACTAGCCTTCTAAATGACTGATTTAGTGTTTTAATTTATTTAGACCGAATAGAGTAGAATTTTAATAGCAGCCCTTTATTGGTTATCTGACTTGAATATAATTATCAGCTTACCGGTATTATCAAAAACGTAACGTTGGTGCATAAAAAAATTCTCCTTAAAGGGATAGTTCACTTTGAAATGAATTTTTGATATGTTTTAGCTTACCTCAAGGGCATCCAAGATGTTGGTGTCTTTGCTTCCACAGTATTTTCAATTTTGATATTTTTAGGTCAAACCGTTCTTGTCTGTCAGTCATACAATGGGGTCCACCTCAAAGAGCATGCACAGAGAAGTCCAAATTAAACCAGTGGTGTAGGCAGAAATTCTATTTTGGGTGGGCCAGTGAAAATCTGAGTGGGCCTATAGGTTTTCATAGAAAAAAAAATACTTCAATAATAATTAACTTTGGAGAGTAGACAAATTAATAGACAAACTGCAAAAACACTAACACTGTGTCCTCCTAATTACACGCGACGCGATAAAATTCCAGCGACAGCAAGTGTCTGTCCACACTAGACGCGACGCGACTGTGAGATGCCACACATTCAGAATAGCGTGTGAGCAGAGTCTCTCTGTGAAAGCGCACTGTTGGCCCGCATTCGCATTGAATATGGGTAAAGACATAATCAAATCAAGAAATAACATTATTAAAAATCAAAACTTTAACAAAATATACTCATTGACTAATTTTGTTATGAAGTACAGTCGTATGTTTGCATAGAATTCATTTTGAACGCTATAGCCTATTACATGCTTTCAAAATCTGAGATAAATTATCCGTTATCGCTTGTGGCACAGTGACCTATTTTTAACTAAAAATAAATAATGTGTACTCATAACCGTACACATAAAGTGTAATTTCTTCATTCTGTCAGCCGCGACGTCGCAGAAATAGGAACCGTTTCTAAATTAGAAACTTTGCGTTTCGCCGTCGCTTTTGGTTAGGACAAAAACTCTGATTAACATGGAAAAGATACCTTTTATCGCGTGTCGCGGCGTCGCGTCGCGTGTAGTTAGGACACGGTGCTTTATATTCGGCAAATCATCATGTTCAACCAACAGAGCTCAATAAAGGCTGGACAAACCAGTGTAGACAATACTCTCAACTCTCGCTTTTTCCAAATAGCACATTAAAGACAGTTGTTTAGCCATTGTTATGATGCCGCCGAGAGTTTTCCTATCGGAACCCCCCCGCAACCATAGCAACCAATAATGTTCCTGAGGGAGGCTTTCTACAACTTGCTTCGACAGCTGCATTTTATTCGGCAAAACGAATTAAACAGCAGTCAACAATAAATCAGGTATATATATTTTCTTAAATACATTTGAATTATAAAAATAAACTAAAAATGTATTTCTATCAAACTTGCCTGGGCGGGCCAGTGAGTAGTGTGGGTGGGCCAGTGCCGCCCTGGCCCAATACTGGCTACGCCCCTGAATTAAACATGATTTAATGGCTCGTTAATGTAAGTATTGATGGCCATTGGTCATCTCAGGCACATTGATGGCCTAAGACACGAAACGAGCGGTTATCAATATGTATCAATGCAACGAGCGCAGACAGAAGTGCCCTCGCCCTCAGAGTACTTGGATGTGACTGTGATTACAAGATGAAAAAACGATATAAATACTGTTTTCTCATACAAACTGTTCGTTTGCGTCTTAGGCCATAAAACATATCAAAGCTAAAACATATCGAAAAGTCATTTCAGAGTGAACTATCCCTTTAAAGGACCAATGAAATGTTTTTAAGAGCACAGTTTTCTTAACTGTGGTTTTGTAATTTGAATTAAAAATGAAGTTGGGCTTGGACATATTTGAGTGGCTTGTCTTTTTTATAGTGTTAGCTTACATTTCGGTCATGAACTATGATTTGTTACTTGCGATTTCATTTGTATTTAAAGGCAGGATGTATTGAAGGACATTCTTATTCTAGAGAGCATTTGATTGGAGAAAAAAAAATAATTTTGTCAAAATAGAAAGACTGCAGTTTCTATGCATACGCCTTTACTTAGGAGAAAAGCTAGGCCTAATTGACATGGACTAAACGTTTTTATCTGAAAAACATGGCAAAGCCCCTCATGTTCTGAACGCGTCATCTGCATTTGAATAAAGCATTTTGAAAATCTGGGCTTAGAATCAGTTTAATGTTAATTTTTCAGCTCAGTGAGCTCTTTTTGGAAGACATCTTTGGTTTACGATGAGATTTTCCACCGTCTGCTGCGCCTCTGTTGCTCTCATTTAAAATAAGCTAGCGTGAAGCAGCCAGGGGGAGCATATTAGAAAAAAAAGTGTGAGGTTGTCTCTTAAGCATCCTGAAAATCATCTGTGATGAGCTTCTGTGAATTTAAAACTGCTTTAGATCTGCTGTATTAGATAACACTTAGGACTTACTACTATTAATTATATTTCCAAGCACAAAGCCACTCTGGACAACTAAAGTAGAAGGGCTGGGAATTCAATTCTGGGACACATGCAAAAGTGCAATTACGTGTTATCTTTGCTCAACAGCAAGGATAAGTGTATGAGATGGCAAGTTGCCTAATGACCTGCAACTTAATTTTTTCTCCCTCTATTTATTGTGACCCATATCAGAAAACATTAAACAAGTGCTGTTACAATTCATTTGCTCCTACTTTGCAGCAGCAGTCTATTGCTTTGTGGTAGCATTAATATAAATCAATAAGCTTTTATCTCAGAGAAAGACTTGGATCTTTTAGGAGAAATCATGTAGTAAAGAGTTTTGATGTAATGGAGTATTCAATTATTAGTTTTTTTTTCTTATTTACCGTAGAAATCTAAATTCGTCTTTAGAATTTACTGATAAAAAAGTACCATGATATGTTTGTGGATAATATTAGCATGGATTTTTGTCAGACATCAATCTATAACCATATAGGGCGAAGGCAATAAACTGCATCTTATGTAAATGATGTATTCTGATGTATAAAAGTTTAAGTATGTTTTCATATTAAAAAGAACTGTAAGAGTTTGTTTTATATGACCCTTTTTAATAAGTCTGTCTTGACAAGGCTACTACATTTTGAGTTCTCCAAAAACCTTTAAAAGCATTTTTTTATATAAATATGTTTGTTATTCTGACTCTGAGTAAAACTCTCTTCACATCCTGATAGCAATCAATAATAAAAATGGTCTAAAATGATATTAAAAGTATTTTCACTGGTATAAAAGTAGGCCTATATATCAGTTTTCTCTGGCACACCATGACCTCGCGCACAGTTCAGGCCATGGCAACCCGTGACGTTCTTTCCGGAGCTGTTCACGTCCTCAGACATTTTTGCTTTTCTATATCAAAGCCGAAATTAATTTGCAGCAATTAGTTGGTACAAGTAAGAGCTCTGTAAGTTGTTTATTTGAATCATTATTGTAATTATTTTGTGCTTTGAGACATGAGATAATTTAACTCCGTCTCTTGTGATGCTTTTCAGAATCTGCCCTGGCTTGTGTATTTATTGCGACAAAACCGAACATCCAAAACAATGCTGTGTGTTGGGCTAAATGCATTTGTTGCGCGTACATATGTTGAAACTTGTGAAGAGCTTATACAATGTATAAAATAGGCTAGTCAAAATACACAAATGAAGATGCACAAATGAAAATGAGCATTTCCGATGCCTGTACCTATAACTGACAAAGTAGCTTCTTTTGCAAAAGTATTGCAAAAATGAGCGATTTATTTTATTTTTTCAAGGAATTTATTGGACTATATTTTAGTTTGATAATGTTTTTTATTTAATATTTTTAGGGGATTTTGTGGTAGAACTA
Organism: Cyprinella venusta; assembly: GCA_038021265.1. Classification (NCBI taxonomy): domain Eukaryota; kingdom Metazoa; phylum Chordata; class Actinopteri; order Cypriniformes; family Leuciscidae; genus Cyprinella; species Cyprinella venusta. The sequence goes on from CM075871.1 coordinate 27,601,293, forward strand.
ACTTGTGCAGTTTTGTGCAGTAGTTATTCTATTTATTCACTATTTGAACACCTGGAAATTAAATTTCAAACGTAAACTGTCATAAATCCTGAATGATTTGGAGTTTACCAAGATACCAAGTTTGGTATCTTTTTAAAGATGATTCCCGTTTTCAACCCAAGGTGTCATATAGTGATGCTTTGGCACCCTTCAGCGTCAATTTGAGACGCAGATATAAATGGGCCAGAAGGCGCCCACTAGTGGTGTAACCCTAACCCTACCCCAGACCTAAACCTACCCATAACCGAAGTGTGTTACATTGACGCTAAAGGGTGCCATGTGTGTTGGATGTATACGCATTGTCAAAAGCGTCAATATGACGCCCTAGGATGAGAATGTGTTGCATATTATTGCTGTAGTGAAAAAAGTTTTAAAAGGGTGAACTTGAAAAAAAAAGATATGAAATTTTACATCGTTTTGAAAAATGTACACAAATACAAATTTCAATTTGTATATGAAATATATGTGTTTTCAAAAAAACGGATTTTACTCAAACTGTTAGAAAAACAAAACCATAAATCTAAACAAGCTGTCACAGCTGTGTTCCAAATTTAAAGTTGATATCTTAAAAAAAAATTGTTTGTGCACAACAAACATTTCCAATAGATAGGCTAATTCACCTTCTATTATTTTCCAATGCGGTAATTTATGACCGCGAACAATACAAGTGTGACAATTTTTTTTTTCAGGACAATTTAACATTTTTGAATCATATCCATGATTTTTTTTTTGTGTCTGTTCAGACTGATCTCATGAAGTAGCGTGTGTATGATACGCCGATTTGTATTTCCATTTTTGGCGTGCTATCAACACGCATAATCACTTTTCAGCATGTTTATGAACGCCGTTGACTTAACGTTATTACTGTATATATAAATATATGACTTACCCCAACCCCGTCCTTAAACCTACCCGTCACTGGGGTTAATGGCATTTATGACTGTTCCCTTACCATCCTAGGAAAGAAAAAGATAGCTCCCCAGATGTAGATGTACATTTTGCTTCATTTCGCTCAGACATTTGATGGCGTACACGCGGAATGACGCAGACGTTAATGGCGTAGACTTTCACACATACACGCGGATAGCTCAAAATGCGTAGAGAGAACACGACACTTGACTCGAAAGTGGCGTGTATGTTTACACAAAAGTCATGATGTCATGTTGGTCTGTTTGTGTGTTGTTCACACAGCAAAACGTAAAGTTTCCTCAAGAAAACAACCGTTCTTTCTTAGTGTGAAGAACATATGAATAATCCAAAGAATTTCTTTTTGTGTTAAAAAAGAACCTTTTGTTGAAGTGAAATGTTCCATTGATGTGAAAAGTCCTTCATAGAACCCCACTCTTGTCCATTGGGGGCCTTTTCCACTAAAGCTTAAAACCGAAATTGACATTTTATTTTTCGCCCCTGAGCTTCAGTGAAGGCTTAAACCTCTTAACCTGTCCAATCACTGGACACAAGTCGTGACCTTTCAGTATCACTGTCTCGCAGAAGCTTTTTGCTCACATCTGGTTCACCCTTGATGATGCGTCTTTGGTGTATTTCCTCCGATTTTCTCTCATACTGTGCGGGCCTGAGTGCATATGTCCGCAGATCTGCACGGCTCTCTTCACAGTCACAGTGTTTATATTTTCCTCTGTTGCTACTGACGACAGGGATCAGTTGCACCGGTGGCCTGGTTTGTCTGCATCTCAAATACTCTCAGCTGAAATCAGCTGATCAAGGGCCTTGGAAGATATACACACACACGCTCCCTTGTGACAATGGGCCACTTTAAGCATGCCAAGCTATGGCAGGACATTTCAGCACGAAGCAGAACTGAGGACCGGTGTCTTAGTAGTTGATAGTTTTAACTGTACTTTCTGTTTTTGGGAAGCACAAGATGGTTGTCTGACCCACTGCTTTGTGGCTTTAATATTAGATAGGTTGTTAATTATTTGATGCACTGTTCTAGTTAACCTGAAGTCCTTCAGCACCCTGCTTCGTATAACGTCATCATGAAATCAAATCAGAATTGACAGTATTTTTATTTCTTAATAAATGTTCCTGGTCTTGTTAATGATTAATTTGTGCATGCTTTCCCTAAGAATATAATGAACATATAATATTTTATCAAAATGCTCCGCCTATAAACCTACTTTTTAGCTGATGTTACCTAGGCCAAGCAGCAAACTATTGGTTAATGTTGTGTGTAATGTTTTTCTTTTCTTTCTTCAATTAGTGTATTTAATACTTGAAGGGATACTCCACCCAAAATTGACAATTCTGTCATAATTTACTCCACCCTCAAGTTGTTGTAAACCTGTATGAGTTTCTTTCTTCTGCTGAACACAAAGGAAGATATTTTAAAGAACGATTGAAACCAAACAGTTGTTTGGCACCATTGACTTCCATAGTACAAAAAATAAAATAAAAATACTATTGAAGTCAATGGTGCTAAAGTTCCAATCGTTCTTCAAAATATCTTCCTTTGTGTTCAGCAGAAGAAAGAAACTCATACAGGTTTACAACAACTTGAGGGTGAGTAAATGATGACAGATTTTGGGTGGAGTATCCCTTTAAAAGTAACATTATAACTGCTATTAAAATAATGTAATATGTAATAGAGGGTACGACAATAATAGCATATAGCAATAGATTTTAAAACCACTACCACTGGGATATTTTGAAACGCTTTAACATTTAAAAGCCTTCTCAAAAGTGGAAACTTTCCATGATCCAATCAGTTCCAACTGAATACAATGGGGTTTTTTTTCACATTGAACATCCTGTTTTTATCAAATTACCTTCATAAAACAGATCAAATTCATGTTGACTTTTAAGCTAAGACTTTTCCACTGTGTGACACTATAGCTGTAGGAACATGTGTCTGGGGGACAGGTGTGTGTGCGGGTGCGTGATCTGCTGTAAAGCTCAATGTAAGCAGACAGGTGGCTGATGGGTCCTGTGGGCTGTTTGAGGGTTGAGTTCAGGCATTTGGTACTTTTTTGAGCTCAGACTGATTTGGGGCATGTTTGACCAGCAGATCTCCAGGGCTGTAAGATATGTTGAACTCCATCAAGTGTATCGGGATCAACAAGTTTGTTGATCCTGGAACAACTTTCTAATGAAACAATTAGATTTGAGGGACAAGTTTACAGTTTGTCAAGTTTAGGCTTGGATTAGGTGCTTCTACATCAGTGTAAACATCAGTTTCTTTCTGATTTTAGGGATAAGATATGAATTATAACATATGATTAGGACAACATTTTCGAACAGGAATGTTGTTCCAGGATCGACACATACACAATACATTGAATCTGTGCAGCTCTTCAATTGACAGCTGCCAAATAAACCCGCTTTTGTCAATGTGCTTAATGTTAATTAAACAAAAGACACAAAATAAGATATCTTGACTGAATAACTTTTGTAGCTTTTCTAAGAATCGTTATTTAATTCATGTAGTGAAGACCAAGGTTAGGTTACTTAAAGGGTTAGTTCACCCAAAAATGAAAATTCTGTCGGTATTTACTCACCCTCATGTTGTTCCAACCCCGTAAGACCTTCGTTCATCTTCGGAACACACATTAAGATATTTAAGATCGCTCCTGCATACTAGTCCATAGGCTTCTTGAGGGAATGACTCTTGCTGGCATCGAAAAGTCGTTAAAGACGTCGTTAAAATAGTCCAAGTGACTACAGTGGCTCAATTTTAACTTTATCAAACGACGAGAATAGTTTTTGTGCGCAAAAACAAACAAAAATAACGACTTTATTTCAACTATTCACTTCCTTCTCCACGGGCCTGTAGTCAGTTAACGTAGTGTGATTGTGTAAAGCTACGTCACATGTAGCCTCACCATTGGCCGACGCTGGTCATGTGTGTGATGCGTGTGACGTACAATAACAGAAGCTTACGCTATTAAACTAGTAACCTGACTCGCGCAGAGGGAGAAATAAACGAATAGTTGAAATAAAGTCGTTCTTTTTGTTTTTTGTTTTTGCGCACAAAAGTTTTCTCGTCGTTTGTTAAACTTAAGATTGAGTCACTGTAGTCACTTGGACTATTTTAACGATGTCTTTAATGACTTTTCGAGGCCAGCAATTGTCATTCCCTCAAGAAGCCTATGGACTAGTATGCAGGAGTGATCTTAATATCTTAAATATCTTAATTTGTGTTCCGAAGATGAACGAAGGCCTTACGGGGTTGGAACAACATGAGGGTGAGTAAATACTGACAGAATTTTCATTTTTGGGTGAACTAACCCTTTAAGCCCAACAACTCAACTGAAATCAACCATTGCATCATTCCCTGTGCATTTATCAGTCACACAATGATGTCTGTGTCATTCTCCCCCAAAGCACTTCTCTTTGCCTCATACCCACAGCTTATGTGTGTTTTCTTTTGTCTGGGTTTTGTTGTTCCCAGCAAGTGTGTTGTCGGTTGATCCTGTTACATACCCAGCGCCTGAAAGACGTGATTCATTGTGGTATCTCACACAAGCCCCTCAGACTGCGACGCTCGTCTCCAGTGTCTCTTTCTCACCTCATGTTTTCACTCTAGTGCTCATTCTTTTTAACAAGACATGGTCACGCATCCACTCAAACTCTAAATGAATGAACAAGTTCTCATGAAAGCCTTTATGCTACTACTTTTGGCTTCACTGCCTCAAGGTTGTTCTCTGAACACAGATAAAAGCAGTGTAATGTATTCGATACAGTTAAAATGTTGTCAGATGGTGTTTTACATGTGTTCCACATCACATGTTGTGGTCCTGGGTTGTTTTTCAGATTCCTGCCTTTGTGGAGACCGTTATAGCGCTGGCGAAAGCCCATTACATGTGCTTACATTTTTGTGTGTACATGTCCTTAAAGGGATAGTTCACCCAAAATTAGAAATTGTCATCATTCGCTTACATTTATGCAATCTTGAGAAATGTTCAGAAGGTTCGTACTTTATTACAGTTTGGACTCAAACAAGTGATTCTTGTGACTTGATGTTGTATAATCGGGCTCTAAAAATAATGGATAAAAAGCTAAATCGATGGCATCACTGCCATATTAATTAATGATAATAATAATAATAATATGCTTAGTTTTACATTTTGTCATGTATAAAATAGATTTTTTAAATATTTGCACAATAAGGCACAATCTGTTCTATGTAAATTGATAAAGAGACGGGATGATGCATACACTTGGAGTACAGCAGGTGGGAATTGTAGGATTTTCTTCCATATTCGAATTTGGTCATTAAAAACAAAGTTTTTTTGAGTACGTTTTACAAGAAAATACTATTTCAGTCTTCTTCAAAAGTTTATGTTTATTTATTTGTGATTGTTTCAAAGTACTATTTTTTTCAGTATATGAAAAAGTGTATTTTTTCAGTGTTTTCCATAAAAAGAATGAAAATCATATAAGTTTAGAATAACCCACGGGTAAATGATGACAGAATTGGAAGTCTCTCGGTTCTGTTTTGTGTAATGGCTGTTCCCTGATCCACAGAATTGTTCAATTATGTAAATGAATTTGTGCGGCCCTCAGAAGCTTTTATGTAACATCCCTATCGACTGTTTGCGAACATGATTAAAAGCTCAGGTTAAATAGCCATGATAGAGAACAAATTGTTTTCAGCTCACTATAAGTCTGCAATAAATCTTAGTGTGTTTGTAGTCATGTGTTTTGATGTTGTTGGTGCGACTTTATGGAGCTTTTCCCGTAGTTCGCTTTAGCCCACACTCAAAAGTTTAACATTTGTGCTTAAAGTATACATTGACAAGCCGTTGGGTTTGCAGACATCTACACAAAGCCTCTGCATCTTTCCAAAACAGAATGTGTGTTTGCTCTCTCAAACACAGACACTCTCTGGCCCACAGACAGGAAACTGTATTAACGGCTTGGCAGGAAGCCACCATCCAATCACAGCGCAGAGCTTGTTGCTATGTGAGTTTGTAGTCTGCCCCCACTGAACTCTTGAGAGGAAAGTTTGCTGAGGTGAATCTGAGAGGTAAAGTTTCCTCATGCGTGTGTTAAGGTAATTTTTAGGTGTTTGTTTGCTAGAAAAAGCAAGACTTAACTGCAGATTTCATAACAGAAAAGTGTGACACATTTTGTGGCAGACTGCAACCGTTCAATAGACAGAAACAGATGCAATAACAACATTTTACCTCCCATGAGAAATATGGCAAAGTAAATAAAGTTTTCTGATATTTTTTAGGATCTGTCATACAAGGTAAATTGGTGAGAAGCAGCCGTGAAGAGTATGCAGCCTGAAAGGATAAAGTCTCTTTGTATTTACAACAGAGAACAAAGACGCCATGGCAGCCCATGGGAAAAACAGCCCTGACAAAATGTTTGAACAAATTCTAAAGCCTCAGAAAGTGTTATGAAAAAACACATCCAACATGGTGGATGGACAAAGATTAAACTACTTTATACACTTCTGGATTTAATGGAATCCTTGACTGTTTAACTTAAAGTAAAAGTTTTATGTTAGCATGTTTAGCTAACATTATTGTCTAAATTTTCAGTTATTGAACTGAACTTAATAAACACTGAACTGGCTTGAAATGACACCCAGTCATCATTCACTCACCCTCACCACTCACTCTTTCTCAATAAAAAATATATAATAGTGTATATTTTGATAAATGTATCAGTTTTGTATCCATACAAGGGAAGTCAATGGTAACCAGAATGGTGTCCCAGATAGCAAACTGACATTGAATCAGCGTGGAAACATGACATCGAAACAACGTTGATCTGACATTGTTTTGCTCATCGAATTAACGTTGAACCAACGTCAGACGCGTCATTCTTCAAAACTAACGGAAAATCAACTTGAGATCAGCGTTGTTTCAACGTTATGAAAGCAAACCAATTTTCGATTTTCATTTAGCTTTGAAGAATGCCGCGTCTGACGTTGGTTCAACGTTAATTCAATGAGCAAAATCAACGTTGTTCCGATGTCATGAGAGACGTCGTTTCCACGTTGATTCAATGTCAGTTTGCTGTCTGGGGTGGTTAGCAACTTTCTTCAAAATATGTGTTTTCTAAGAAAGAACAGATCATACAGGTTTGGAATGACATGAGGGTGTATCAATTATTTGAATTTTTGGGTGAACTCTCAATGTAATATTTGTGTGCTCAATATCACGCTGTTAGCTTAGTAACATGCTAACATAAAACTTGGAATCATGTTCCACACGCTTCAGTTCACACGAGGAGCTCTGTTTGTTTGTCACCCAGAGTTGTTGCCCATATAGACTATTACAAATCAGTAACTTTTATAAGGTTCACACTGTCTTTGAAGATATCTGTGTGTGTAGGCAGTAGACAGCAAGGCAGCTCACTAGGGTTTATAAAAGAGCTGCTGTCTCTCAGAGTGCTGTGAAGTACATCATGGTGTGGTTGGCTTCTATTTATGGTCTGTTATAGGAAGTAATTATAGGGATACATTAAGATCAGCTAGTGAGGTTGACCTGTCTATTTCTTCTTGTCTCTCTTTTTCTTTCCATTTCTGTCTGGTCATTTGCCTACTGCATCAGCTAAAATATACCATGATACTACCACATTTTTTGGACATGTACCACAATATCTCGCAAAAAAAAAAAAAAAAAAAAAAAAAAAACCATCATACCCAAAATCAAAAGAAGCTTGTTATTAAGTATCATTAAGATATTGGTGATAGTACACCATTTCATTGCATTTCATAACAATTTGGGGTAGGGGTTGACCTTCTTGTGCATAAAAAAGACACATTCATACAATTTGCATACGAATTCCTATGAAATCACCACCTTAAAAAGTTTTCCTGTAAAATTGAGTAGGACAATTCAGCCACCAACACACCATCAAAAACAATTTTCACCCACAATGTAAATTCCATATACCAAATAATTTACCATTTTATATATGATTGACATATGATATTACCATCTGATACCATCATTGTGCATTGTGCGTTCTATTAAGGTTAAAATGGCCTTGTAAAGGCCCTAATAAACTCACGCCAACGTTCTTTTTCGTTCTTCGCTTGGAGGTAAAACGAAAATTTTTAGATGTTCATTGAAGATCTTAGATGATCGAAGATCTTTAGATGAACATGTGTGCTGCGTACTTTCCTCTCAATGACAAAATAAAACTCTAGTACAGTTTTTACTAGCACTCTAAAGTCAAGTTATGTTGATTTTTATAGCTATTGCACTTTTCACAATAGAAAAAATCAAGCAGCTTTACTGTATCAAACATGAAATGTCAGTTGCTTATTTCATCAGACTCACTCTCATGTGTGTTCATGTTTTTACTTACGAACGTCTGACCTTGACGTACTCGTGAGAAGAAATGTACTGGAAAAGATTTCAGTGTGAAAGAAGGCGGAGCCTCCGCGCACACTTAGCTATTCCGTAATCGCCATGGACAAATGATAGTACAAAGAGGTTTACCAGCCATAACAAACAATTCTGGAAAGTTTGCTTTGGTAAGCGGAAGTTTGAACGGAAGTTCGTTTCGGCCTCATTTAGGCCCCGTCCACACTACTGCATTTTCGTTTAAAAACGGAAAATTAAAACGAATATGATCTCCGTCCACACCAGCGTTTTATATGCGTGTTAGAATTGATCTCTGTCCATAATAAAATGACTGAAAACACGGATCACATGACCATTCACCAACACTGGGGATGCGCGAGCCAATGTAAACAGGAAACGGATTGACTATTCCTCAGATTTGATGTAGAAGAAAGTAACGGTACCTACCTCTGCAAAGATTAGAAATGTCGAAGACCAGAGATTTCTTTTCATGGACCGACGAAGAGGTTGTTTTTGTACCTTTTCTTACGGGACGGGTCATGTGATGAGTGGCTGACGAATCAGGGAAGGACACGTCACGACTGATGACACCCAATCATAGAGCCGAGCGTGAGCCTCCGCGTCATCGTTTCTAAAGTCCTCCAGTTCCTTTCCGGAGATTCAAAATGCGAAACGGAGCTGCAGCGTTTCTAAACTTCTCCGTTTTAGGTCTTCGTTTTTTCTGTTTTAGTCTGGACGAGTGGTGCAAATGTAGCAAAACGTCTCCGTTTTTTAAACGAAAATAGTGTGGAAGGAGCCTTAATTCGAAATGACGTCACATCAGTTCGTTCTTCGATTTCGCTTAAAGCATATTAGGGCTTAAGGCTGGACCTTATATAGCCATAGTTTTCCATCACAGCTGTGGGTTTTAGAGCGATGATTTCTATGTAACCTGATTGGCTTTCGGAGTTCGGACCCTGGCATTTCAACTCTTAAAAAGCCCCTGCAATCTGACTACTTGTCTCAGTACATCTAGAACATTTATTAGCAATGGACTTCAGACAAATTGCTTCATTTGAAATGTTCCTTTATGTCTAAAGGTCAATGAAGTCTAAAGCAATGCCACTTTATGCCAGTCAGATCAGTGCCAGCGTCCTCTAACGTCTACCATGGTGACACACACACACACACACACACACACAGACAGAGAGAGAGAGACTGCAGTACTGCTCATCTGTTCTCCACTCACACTAAACTGACATCATCCTCTTTATCTGTCCCCTCCCTCATGTTTTCTTTCTACATGATGGATTCCTCTCTGTTCTTCTGTTCTGGCCAACAGATCAAGTCGCCAAGACATTTAGAAAGACAAATCTCTAGTCTATTTCACTTGAACCACATCCCAGAATGAAGATGCCATGAAGAGACCAAAGTTCTAGATTAAAGTTGTATTATTCTTGTGGTGGTAAATGTCCCAGGATGTAAATGAGGCATTTATATTTATTTTATTTAATCTTATTAACTTCCCTGAAATGACTTTACTTCCTTGTTTCACTCTGAAATACATCACTTTGTGGAAGTAGGATCTTGCAAATTATGTTTTATGTTATTTTAAGGCACTGGTATTTTAAATAAGTACCTCGTCTGACTACCCTGGGATCCATTTCTGCCCTGCTCCATCAGTGTGTAGTTATTTGACTCCTGAATCTACATATAGAGCTGTAGGTTTGAGAGAGTGTGCAATTTGTGGTGGCAAATCAGACAGTGAACTCCTCTTCACCCGCACCAATATGTCCTCTGTCCTGTAAGACAAATATAGACTCTTAACCCTCAGAAACCCCGCTGTACAAGCCAACACCAGATCTCACCCGTGTTCATGTCGCACTGTTTGAGTGCATGTATTATTTTTTGTTCTTATTTGTATGTATGTATATGTTTGTGCATTTAAAAAAAATGTTAGAAAGGACCAGTCGACACAAAAGTTTGTCCCGACAAACTTTACTTTTAAGTTAACGCTTAAGTCTTTAGTGACCCGGGACATCATTCACTCTCCTCCTCATTCATTGCATCAACTTCTTAGTATTCCTCAATCATGTGACATTGAAGACTGGAGTGATGGCTGAAAATTCAGCTTTGCATTACAGGAATAAATATTAAAATAGAAAATGTATCCATTTGAAGTTGTATAATGTTTCAAAGACTTGCTGTTTTTTAACAAATAATTGCAGCTTTGTTGAGCGTAAGAGATTTCAAAAAGGTTAAAACATCGTAATTATTCCAAACTTTTGGTAGTGTGTAAGTAACATATAAAGCCAATTAGTTCAGTTTACTTAATTTTATTGTGCAAACTCATTGCCTTCATTTCATTAAGTAAGCATAACTTAATTGCATCAAGTTACTCTTACTTAATCCATTTAAGTTTCGTCAACTTAATTCTGTCCGTGATCTGAGGAAGTGTACTCCCAGAGTGCATTGTGGCATGAATAAATTAATTGCTTTGTTTTTCTATTTTTGGCTTTATTTTACCATTACAATTTTATTTGCTATCGTTATTGGCGGTACTCAAACCAGTCAAGTAATGTTTACAAGGTTTTTTCTGAGTAACGAAGGCATAGCATGCAAACACTACAGATTACTAAGAAATTTTAAGTAAGTTCAACAAATTATTGAACATTAATTAAAGTTAACAAAAAATTTTTTTAGTAAGAACAATGTTAGATTTTCAATAAATGCATTAATTTGACCAAAAAAAAATGTAATTGCCTAAGCATGTTACTTGTGACGCTCCATCTACCAACACAGGACAGGAACAGAGCAAAAGGTCAGGATCTTTGTGTCCCAAGTTGGACAGCCGTTTGATGGGTAATAAATCACCCCTATTTTAGAATGGCCTACTTGTGTTGTGAGAAACCTTGGCTGAGTGGATGTCACGGAGACCTGCATATTCTTCATGACCTTCTGCCTGTGAATCTGTCTATAGCAAGAGAAAATACATGGTGTACTTGTGGTGTGTTGATGCCAAAGTAGCAAAGTAAAAGAGAGATATGGAATCTGAGGTTGGCAGCGATGATAAAACCAATAAATGGTGCAATTATATTAAATAGACAACATGAGTGGTGTTTTTAGGTGACTGGTACATGATCCTAGTTTGAGTCACATTTTTATACCGGTCTCAGTTGGGCGATATATAGTGTCGGGTGAGAGGAAATGTGTTAGAGCTGGACAATAATGGCTAATTAAAAAAAAATCAATGAAAAGGCACATTTTTGAACTGAATTCAGTGATCTAGGTTTAAGCGAAAAAAATAAATGCAGGAAAAATGTAGTTAAACAAAAGGTATAATGGCATTAAACTCTTCCGTTTGAGACATGACCTTTTTAAGTGATGGCATGAATGGATTTTTGACTTAGTGTATTGAGACATGGAAAGAATTGATTTATTCAAATGAATCGTATTCCCAACTCTATTGACCTTTTTACTTCTGAGGTTTAAATCAGAGATTATGTTAAGGCGCAGTGACATTTACCACTGCTTTGCGAAATTTCATTGGTGAGCTTCTGTCCTTCCAATAAGTTAGAAAAAAGCAGATTTCACTTATTTTCAATTTGGTCATGTAAAATGTCTTTCTAACAGAAAGCTGCTTGGTTTATAGATCTATGGACAATTGGCCTTTTTTTGCAGATAAAATGTTGGAGCATTTTTTAATAACTCTATTATTTTGTATTACTGTATCTACTGGTGCACTCTTTTGGAAAGTCACATTAGTGTTGTTAATATGTCTATGATGTGCACCAGTAGATTCAAACCATTGCTGAGTATTTTCCCTGTAAAACCTCAGTGAACCAAAGACAGTCTCAAAATCACAGTTTAATTGCTGGTGTTTCTGACGTCACAAATTAGCTTGTAATTGCAGGTCCATGAGTGAGTGGAGGTGGGGCTAGTTTGCATATTCATAGAATCGTGAATACTGAAAGAAAGAGGGAAGGGTGTGGAGTTAAAATTCAAGCTATTTTAAGGCATGAAGAAACAATTTTTTTCAAGGAAAAAAACATTTATATGTCATTTTGGTGATCAGAGATGAGTTTTAAGGGATGCTATTGGTGACTATAGGTGGTGGACTTCAAATTATTATATCATAAAGATCTGATGTGTCGCCTATTGCTATTACAGGTGTATCTCAGATGCTTTTGTGCAGTGGAAGGGGTTTTTTTTCTTTAAATGAAGTTGATCTCAGCTCTTTACCTTTGACCACAGAGGCCTTATCAGTGCACATCGCCTCATGCCGAGAAACGTGTCGTTCTAGAAGGCTAGTGTTTAAACTGATCTCTCTGGTGCTGGCCGTAAGCAGATTTACTATGGTGGAGTCATTTGTAATCTGCTATTGCACCAGCACTGCATGTGGACTGATAAAACCTATTTTGCATACACACTTGTGCAGGTACAAGCCTACACAATCAAATCCTTCATCGGGCAGTGCAAAACTGCGATGGAGAAGAAATTATTTCTGGTGTGTTATTGGCATATCATGAGAACAGGATTCTTGATGTTCGAATAGTTTGAGTTGTTATATAGTAATGTAACATTAACAACTCGCTTGCCTCCCAGTCCGTTAAGATCATGAGAGTCAAAGAAAAAAATATTTTAGCATGTAAAAAAAGAAAGAGTTTAACATGCATGTGCTACGTTATTATAATTGTTATGTATTCATGTTGCTTTTATATGGTTTTAAACAAAAACAAAAAAAACTCTTAAAATATGACGTGGTGTAAACATCAAGTGAACATATTTCTTTTGCACCCTGAATAAAAGTATTTATTTTCTTGAAAAAAAAAAAAAAAGTTTGAAGATATTTTTTCCAAGATAAAAACGTGTTTTATAAACATGATCAATTATTAAAATATGATTAAGAGACACATTTTACAACCTTGACACTGATTCAATGGTCTTTAGGAGTCCACTTTATGATGTAATTTCCTGCTTTATGGCATTTTATAGATTTTTTATTTCAAATAATTCTAAATTATATTATACATTAAATAATTGTATATATTTGAACAAAATGTTCACTATTTTTTTTAAAATAATTATTAAAAAATGTAGGGCTGTCAAACGATTAATCACGATTAATCGCATCCAAAATAAAAGTTTGTGTTTACATAATATATGTGGGTGCACTGTGTATAATTATTTTGTGTATATATATATATATATATATATATATATATATATATATATATATATATACACACACACATGTATATTTCAAGAAAAAAATATTATTTATATATAAAATATTTATATTTATATATTATATAAATCTATATACATATGCATGAAAATATTTCTTAAATATATACATGCATGTGTGTGTGTATTTTATATATAAAATAATTATACACAGTGCACCCACATATATTATGTAGATTAATCGTGATTAATCGTTTGACAGCCCTAAAAAAATGACAAAATAAGGTAATTGAAAACAAAATTTTTAAGAAATAATATCATGACAATTGTACGAACCTAACTTCATTCCACAAAAAAAAAAAAAGATTAAAGTGAATTTGAATTTAGAGATTAACACACGGTTTTCATAGAAGAGGTGTATTCAAGTTAATTTGGCTACATTTTTATGTATTTTATTGATTACAGTAGCAAAGGTCAATAAATTAAGTCATTAAATCATCATGGTTGTGCCACATCCATGAGCTCATTATAGGTCAGAAACGTGACTCAAGTAACTTTAGCTACCTACTCAATGCTAGTATGCTAATGTGCTAAAGCTGGAGAGAGAGTCAATTTTAGAGACCATAATATAATCCTGGATCTTTTGACTTGTACACGACTCACTGTGGAGTGAATTTTACACAGAAAAGCTCCACTCTGGTGTTTTCTTCTGCTGTGTGGACTAGCAAATACAACTCAATAGGTGATGGGAAGGACTTGTCACCTGTAATAGACACACTGCACGTTAGCTGATCATTCTTTACGACAGAAAGATTGACCTTCATTATTATATCATTACAATCCCTCGCTCGCTCTCTGTCAGTCATGAGGCGATGAAACAGAGAAGCACCTGTCTGCAGCCTGCAGATCGGGGTGGGGCTACACCTGGGGCGGGGGTACACGTGTAGCCCCGCCCACAATGCTTCTCATTGGTTAGGGGCAAAGTGATGACGTCGATCGAGGTGGGGCCGCGCCCGGAAACTCATGACGTCGCTTTCTAGCTTGTTTTCATTTCCACTGTTCATCGCTGCATGGTGAGTACAGGCTACTCTTCTTTTTTTCCTCTGATTTTATTTACAATTTTTAATTCTGAAGTGGCGTTTAGTGTGATGATACAATTAAGTGGTATAACAATAAGATTGTGTAACTTTACTCAGCACAAATAACTGGGGCAGCGTTTCCCAAAAGCATCGAAGCCTCTGTGTGTGTGCGCGATGTATATTAGTGTGGTTTTGGTGGGATTGGGAGGATATTAGTGATAAAAATGAACCAGAAGAAAAACATGATTTAACAGTTAATAGTAACAATATACAAATTATATTGTAAGACTTTTTTTCTATAAATAAATTGATTAAATGTAAACTATTTTGTAATTAATACGATTACATTTATTTAATTGAACATGTAAAAAATATGCTTAGTCTATTCTTATGCTCTATACTTCATTCTCTTTGCTTGTCCTTGGCATTGTCATCCTTATTTATATTCCCTGGGTACCACTTTTGCTATTTTACTTTATATATTTTTTGGTGTTTGCTGATAATTATTCTCTAACACATACTCTAGTCCTCCATCTCTCTCACCTATTTTTTGTTGTTGTTTACTTTATAAATCCAAGGTTTTAAGAGCCATTCCCCCCTGCAAAAATGTACACAACTGTCTTAAGCAAGAGGGGGGTATGAGCAGTAGTAGGTGCCACATCAAAAATAATTTTCTATCCTATCCTAATCTATCTATTCATCTCTGTGTGCTTATCTATCTCTACCTATCTGTCATATCCATATATCTGTCTGTGCTTGATAAACTATATTGCCCTCAAAACTTTTAGGATAGGCTTGCTCAAGCCAAATTAAAGTTTTTATTTAGAGTTTATATTCTTCATAAACAATTAAGTCTCTTAGGTACTTGGGTACTACAGACAAAGCCAATGACACTTGTGTATCTTCTTGTCTAACATTTTCCTATATAATATGTTTAAAATGTATGAAAAAAGAAATTCCTTGTATGACTCTGTACTGATAATGCCATTCTTCAAAATGATTCAATATTGTTTGTTCTGTATTTTATCTAAATTAGGTGTTGTGAACTGAAGTGCAAGAGTTCCAGGTGCCCTCGTTGACTGTGCTTGCACTGTACTGAAATACACAAGCACTGCCCACCTGGGTGTGTAGGTGATGGCAGAAGGGCGTCCTGCATGCATTTTCTTCCATGAAGGAGGTTGAGTGCTAGTTTATTTTCAATGATGGAGGAGAATTTCAGGCTGAGTAGATTGTGTGAGAGTGTACGTGTGTGAGAGTGCGTGTACATGTGTGTGTGTACATGATGAGTGTGAGTGTGTGTGTGTTTGTGTGTGTGTGTGCGTGTGTGTGTGTGTGTGTGTGTGTGTGTGTGTGTGTGTGTGTGTGTGCATGTATTTGTGTGTAGGTGATTATCTGAATATCTCTTTACACAATTTTTCAAGCTTGTTTTGAAATAAAATTTATCACTGGTATGAGTTTGGTTTTTTTGAGTTTGCATGCATAATATGGTTTGCAGAGATTGACAATGTACTGCATGTAGTTATTTTAACTTCAAACTTTATTGGCATAAATGTTTTATAATAACCTGTTTAATGCACATAGAACTATTAAAGAGGAATGCTTAAAATAAGAAATATATTTAGGTGCCATTAATGTTTACAGTTGTTTTGTTATTTACATGGTGAAGTGCAACAGAATGTGAAAAACATTTTAAGACTACAAAGATATTACAATACTCTGTAATTCCTTCTATGCTGAACTTGGATCAGGCATGGTTAAAACTGGATATGTGCTCTACTCCTTTTTGCTGCTTTCATTATTACTTTAGAGATTTTTAATACTTAATCATTTTATTAAAAGTATTATTTCAAATTTGCGCATACGTTTTGAAGCATCGACATCATTACTGTACCACTCAACTCAAATATGATGCACGTGCTTTCAGAGTGATATAGATATATATATATATATAGCACAAAAAAATTATGTATCACTTTATCACCTCCCATATATATGAAGAGTTAAGATGCAAAAGCCTCTAAGTGCCATTTGAAATTTTCTTCTAAAATGATCATTTTTATCAAGCTTGTATATTTAAGTTCAGTAATTTCACTTAAATGGCAATGAAGATTACCTATTAATTGTCATTTAAGTGAGATTACTGAACTGAAATATACAAGTTTTACAAAAAGTCATTTTAAAAGAAAATTTCAAATGGCATTTAGAGGCTTTGCATCTGAACTCTTCATAAATACATACATACATACAGAGAGAGGCTTCTTCATGAACCACAGGGATTTGTAATGGGCTACAATGCAAATTCTCTCTTGAAGACATTAAACAGAGACTGTGTTTTTAAACATTTACATTTGTGGATGAAAAATGTACCCAAGATAATTAAAGTGTTTAAAATCCTTTCTTAGTTTTTTTTTTATTATAATTCCTAATGTAATGTTATCTCTAGTGAAACTGGAGAGAGATTGGAGATAAGGCTCAAGCCAATGATACATGTCACACCAGAACGTGTTGCTGTAAGAGCAGGAGAAAAACAAATGATCCGTGGTCTCTATGTTCTAATCACAGAATACAGTTAGCTGTAAATTAAATCTACGTGAGAGGTTTGAGCGCGATTTAGCGCGTGAGTTTTTCAACCCTATTTCCTGTTTACAGTGCATGGCGTCGACGTCATTGCTGTGCCACTAACCAATGAGAAGCGTTTTGGGCGGGACTGCATGTGCAGCCCCGCCCTAGTGCGGCCCCGCCTTGATCGACGTCATCACTTTGTCAGTAACCAATGAGAATTGTTATGGGCGGAGCTACACGTGTAGCCCCGCCCCAGGTGTAGCCCCACCCCGATCTGCAGGCTGCAGCCAGGTGTACTTGATGAAACATGAAATCGTCCTCATAACTACAGAACGCGGATCACTCTGCTTCCAGCTGCCGTTGAGAGAAAATTCAGTACAGCAGCAAATTCCCAGAAATCTTTTTCTCCACCGCTGCCGCTGGTTATATAAATGTACAGCTTAACTCTCTCCTGCAGTGTTGTGTTAATCTACAGCTGGAGAAACCAGGCGTCTCATTATGCAGACAGCGGGGAGAGTTTGCCGTAAATTTGGGTCAAGACTGGTGTTTTTAAGATATGAGGAGCTAAATATATATGCGGTACTGTGTTCTGTTCTCACTTATTAGTGGTGCGCAGTTTGTAGTTTGGTCGGTTTGCTTTTTTATCTCATATGGAAAAGAGGATTTTGCTCTGAAATAAAAGAGTTTGATGTACTATATGGAAATGATACAGTTTATTGAAACTAAATGGCAAAAATGACTCCTTAGTAAACATCAGTGTTATCTGTTATGACATCACCCGTCATTCATTAACATACCCGTCCATGTTTACATATCAGTGCAACCCAGGCTCATTCAAAACGGGATAGAGCATTATCATTTTAGCGCCTCAGGCCAATGTGCCATGTTTTTGCATGTTTTTAAAGTGAGATGACCAGTGAGTGAAGCCAAAAGCCCATTCAGTTTTATCCAAAATAGATGTAGGTGAATCTGCCACTGTGCATCTATGCATCTCGGCAGTTCAGAAGTGAAATATAGTGAGTAGCGCTAAAATGATAACGCTCTATCCCCTTTTAAAATAGTGTATCACCTATACCACCCTAAACCTAAGCGATTAGTGTTATCAAAAGCAAACATTAGATGCATTTGCTGAAGCAACCACGCCATTTTAACTTGCTTTTATTGAGGTTGATCGAGTTTATTGAGTCTTTGAGTTGTTTTTATGACTCCTCGCGGGACTTGTATCTGTATAAGGTGCAGCTCTCATTTTGTTTGTGTTTTACAAATCCTTTACCATGGTGTAATAAAAGTGTTTGGAGGTCATGAAAATAAATGAAAAATTATTCAGTAAAATGCCTCTGTTATCATCATTTTTGGTAAATTTTTTTGGTCATCATTTTTGCCTCTGTTTTCATCATTTTTGGTTTCAGCTGGAAACTGCCGAGGTTTGGAGAGGCTTTTTTCTAGAGCCAGACCGATATATCGGCCGACCGCTATTATCGGCCGATATTAGGCATTTTCCAAAATATCGGTATCGGCAGTAATAATAGCCGATAAATGAATATTTAAAAAATAAAATAAAAACGGACGAAACACGCTTCAATCATTTCTTCTTGGCCTGTTATATTGAAAATGTTTGTTTTACAATTTGCGGTGTGATGTAATCTATTGCTAAATTATGGCTCATCATAGACTAGCTAACCACAAAGCTAGCTAATATCATCAGTGGAAGACTGCTAACGTTAACATTAATGAGCTTGGAAACCACAATGAACTTTTTCTGCTTAAATAAACTAATGATTACTGTATTTATAACTAGCATATCTCTAGTTACAGTCCCTGCATTGTAAAATGTAAGTTATACTTGCGAGGAGTGAACATTTAGACAGAGAAAAAGTATCAAACGTATCTTGTGCAGAAAAGTTAGCTTTTCTTTTACACGTGTGTGAAATCCAACAATATTTAATAAAAAAAAAATATCGGCCAATATATCAGATTAGCGGATTTTAAAACCCAAAAATATTTGTATCGGGATCGGCCTTCAAAATCCTTTATCGGTCGGGGTCTACTTTTTTCCCCAAAGAGCCAGTAAACAGATGTCATTTACTTATAGGTCACATATCTTAAATGTACAGTAGCAAAAAGAGCCATTTAATTCTAAGGCTCAGGGTGGAAACAAAGTGGTTAACTAAATAATGGATTAGTTTAAAGGGATATTGCACTTGTTTTGGAAATAGGCTTATTTTACAACTCCCCCAGAGTTAAACAGTTGAGTTTTACCGTTTTCGAATGAATTCAGCCGATTTTCTGATATTTAGAAGAATATCAGTAACCAGACAGTTTCTGGTCTCATTGACTTCCATAGTAGGAAAAATATACTATGGAAGTCAATGAGACCAGAAACTGTCTGGTTACTGATATTCTTCTAAATATCAGAAAATCGGCGGAATGGATTCAAAAACGGTAAAACTCAACTGTTTAACTCTGGGGGAGTTGCAAAATGAGCCTATTTCCAAAAAAAGTGGAGTATCCCTTTAAAGCTTAAAGCTACACTGTGTGATTTTTACCCCCATCTAGCGGTGAAAAGATATATGACCATCCAGTGAATAATAGTTTATGTTCCCCTCAATTACGATTCCGTTTTAACTCCTACGGTGGCCAGTGTAGTCCAAGATTAACATGGCTTCCAGCTCGACCTCGTCCATGAGTGTTAACTCAAACGTAAACGCAACAGGCGAAGCCTTGAATTAACGGGTATGTCCCTTTTGGCTAATGTACTTTCAAGATGGAGGGGCAACATGGCGACTGACATTAGAAACCCTGATCCATATGTATTTTCAATGGCATATTATACACTCACTAGAATACTTTATTACTTGAACGAAGTAAATATACATTAATGAGCACATATATTTTTGAAAGAACTAAGTGTTTTTAGCTAAAAGAGTTACACAGTTTAGCTTTAAAAAATGTCTAAAAAGTCTCTCTTGTACCTTACACAACAGCCCTGTGTTTGCTGACGTCAAACTTGGAAGAGTCTCTACTAGTAGTGTTTGAATATAGAGTAGGAACATATTGTCTTGTTCTCATCTGCTGTGTCTGTGTGGCTCAGGTATTCCCAATGGGAAATTTGGCAATGCCAGAAATCTTTGACATTGTGGGGACATGTTCTGGTCCCTGTGAGGAAAACAGCTTATAAATCTTACAGAATGTATGATTCATATATTTTGAAAATTTAAAACAGCAGAACATTTTCTGTGATGGGTTGGTTAAGGGTTAGGGTTAGAGGATATATAGTTTGTACAGCATAAAAATCATTATGTCTATGTAATGTCCCCATAAAACATGGGAACCCAAACGTGTGTGTGTGTGTGTGTCCAGTTGCATTTTCTTATATTTGCACGTGTACACACTCTAATAATACTAGCCTAACACACAAGCGCCTAAA
The DNA here is from genome assembly GCA_038021265.1 of Cyprinella venusta. Lineage (NCBI taxonomy): Eukaryota > Metazoa > Chordata > Actinopteri > Cypriniformes > Leuciscidae > Cyprinella > Cyprinella venusta. Next base: position 27,621,854 of record CM075871.1, read on the forward strand.
ATAGCTCTATATTATGTAAGAAACACTGGTCTGTCATGTCCTAGATCTAATAATCTCGTACAATAAATATACTGCCGCTCACTCAAAAAAAAATGTGGCATGTGGAGGGTAAAAATATGCAAATTCTGGAATGCAGAAAGCCCATGTGAGAACACCTCCAGGTCTCAGACATGTGTGTTTGTGTATGTTAGGAAAGGTCTAAAATTGACTGGATCTCTGAATGACTCTGAAGGGACCAAATACTCTTGAAGGGCGAAAGAATGCTTTAAGTATACAACCTTTGCGATGCTACTCAATGTATTTTGTTTTGTTTGGAGAGTTTGTTTTAGATGTTTTTTTTATGATTGCATGTGAGAGAATAAGTTCGTAACAAACAAAAAGGTATGGGGTGCTGGTCATATATTCTTCCTTTGTGTTGTTTTTCTGCCTTTTCTGCTCCTCCCCCCCGTCTGAAACCAATGTTCTGTCACTCCTCCCCTGCTGAAACTTTACCTTTAACCTACATGAGGCAAATACTCTTTCTCTGTCTTTCTCTCCCCTTGTTTTCAGCTGGCACTCCATTCTTTTTCACTCTGTTGTCTGCGGTTTCTCCACGTGCAGTTATCACGTGGGTGGAGTTCCCTGTAAGAATGTGTGTAAACACATACGCATATGGAAATGCATACTGCAACAGCTGCCCAGTGCGGTAAAAAAAACAGGCTTGACAAATACACCCACTGAGTACTCAAGAAGCCTTGAGATTATTCAGGCTCTTATAAGATTGTGTTTGAATAATGATGAGGTTATATGTAAACATGGCTGGAATAAACAGGAACAAACATCATTATCTGCTGTCATGGTATTTCCAGCATAGAATCTGTGCAGAAATCTGGATCCGTTTCACAAAGTCGCGTGAGATTGACTATCAGCTGTTCTTGTTGGCTTGGGGGTGACGCTAGCCCTGGCCTGCACGTGGCTTTTCCCCACCCTCTGTGCTGACTTCTGTGATTGGCACGAGCTTGGAATGTGCTGATTGGCCAAAAGTGTTCTGGGCCTCGCCTATTGGCTCGGAGAGCTGTGTTTGTGCTGGAAATGTAGAACACCGAGAGAAGGATGATGTCACAATGGTACTTAGTGAAGGAAAACACAATGTCCCTTTTCTTGCTAGAGTTCCAAATCTTAGAACCTTGTTTTGTTGTTCATTTGATTCACATTTAAATTAGTATTTTACATGTGACAATTAGTATTTGCTGTTTATTTTCTGACTAAAACAGATTTAGAAAACTAAGTCGCACAGTCACCATTTACTAATTACAACTGGTCAGAGCAATTCTGGGCAAATCATAATTATATTGCTCTTACACACATTCTTATGTAGCAAATAAAACACCAAGCATGCCTTTTTTTTCAACTGACATGCCTTTAACTTTGAAATTTGAGCTCAAAGAAATCCAGAATGTGTGCTAATTATGAGATGGTAGTGATGTTCATGCACTCATCTCATTCAAACAAAAACCGGTGTGAATAATTCTGTTCACAACAAAGATGATAACTATAACTATAAGGATAAAGATATTGTTAAAAAAAAAATCTTATTTTAAAATAATAGCTGCCCAGACAGCAAACTGACATTGAATCAACGTGGAAACGACGTCTCTCATGACATCGAAACAACGTTGATTTTGCTCATCGAGTTAACGTTGAACCAACGTCAGACGCGGCATTCTTCAAAGCTAAATGAAAATCGAAAATTGGTTTGCTTTCATAACGTTGAAACAACGTTGATTTCAAGTTGATTTTCCGTTAGTTTTGAAAGAATTACGCGTCTGACGTTGGTTCAACATTAATTCGATGAGCAAAACAATGTCGGATCGACGTTGTTTCGATGTCATGTTTCCACGTTGATTCAACATCAATTTGCTATCTGGGTGGGTCCTTATAACAATTCTAATGAACAATCACCCTTAAATGCTTGACTGCAAATCGCCAATCATTATTACAAAAAAGTAAGTGCTTTTTTTTTTTTTTTGCAGATGTAAGAAAATGAGTATATTAATTCAACACAAGTGGGTCATAGAACAGTTCTGCACAGTGCGTTGTTGTCCAGAACAGCCATTCTGTCTCCACCCATTGGTTTTTCAGGATCGAATTTGGTTTGCATAGTATTATTTTAACCACAATGCGAGCATTGTATGTGTATTCACTTTGTGAACACCAACTAAAATTATCACCAGTATGGAACTGGAAAAAAAGGTTAATTCATGCATGCTCAGCCAGTCACCCTATAGAGCCCTGTTGTAAAATTGACAGATTGGTGTAATGAAAAGACTCCTGAAATAGACTTGAATGCATCAGGATTGTTTTGACACAACCCTTTCAATAGGCTCTTTCTCTTTACAACTATGTTGCATGTACTCCACTCCACCCATTGGATAATACTGTGGATTCTGTGCCTTTTCAACCTCAAAGTTCAGAGCTTTTAACACTACATCATGAGAGGGATTTAAAACGGCACTAGATTTCATTAGATAGTTAGAAAAATAATATTTGAATGTGTTTCGCCAACCAACATTTCAAGAAAATGTTTTATTTTTTATCAGTACATTTTATAGACTTGAAAATAAATGAGTAATAATTAAAACATTGCATTGCTATAGCATATATTTCCCTCTTTTAGACATTTAAAAATGAACAGAATGAAAGTATAAACCCAGATAGCAAACTGACATTGAATCAACGTAGAAACGACGTTTACTATGACATCGAAACGTTGATCTGACATTGTTTTGCTCATCGAATTAACATTGAACCAACGTCAGACGCGCCATTATTCAAAACTAACGGAAAATCGACGCAGTTAGTTGCTTTCCTAACGTTGAAACGATGTTGATTTCAAGTTAATTTTCCGTTAGCTTTGAAGAATGGCGCGTCTGAAGTTGGTTCAACGTTAATTCGATGAGCAAAACAATGTCAGATCAACGTTGTTTCAATGTCATGTTTCCACGTTGATTCAATGTCAGTTTGATATCTGGGAAGTTAACTAGAGAGAGAGAGAGAGACCCTGTTGTCCTGGGAGTCTGACGCTGTCAGAACAATAGGCCCATTGGCCGACTGTAACGGACCTCAACTGCCATGTAGACGCCTTTGTTTGCAGGTCAAAGCTGTGGGTAAACGTACTCCGCTCTTGTGAATCTCACTTCTATCTGCTTCTCAGCAAACATGGAATAACTAGTACCAGCACAACTAATCTGTGTTGAACTTTAGCTGTCATCGAAGGCCTGTTTCATTTGCGCATTATCAAATAATGAGGATTCACCTGCAGTTCAGGCTTTAATTGGAATGATTCATGAAAATGTTTTACCTAATTTGAGTCCAATTGAATTTTAATTGTCAGCTTTACTTTTTTTTACACATACTGTAGCCTATACACAATGTTATTCAACAGGTCCATCAGGTTGTGGAAAAATGTTTTTGAATTTCTGACTCAGAATCGGCCGGGAGTGTCGCATTTTAACACGTGTTTCTACATTCCATTTAAATACTAACAGCTGCTTTCAGGTATGTTTTGCTGCTGGAGAAATGGTTAATGCATGTTTGTTAAGCCCAGTTTTCACAACCGAGCAAAGATTGTTTGCTATGGATAAACAGTGTTATCTTCTTTGGAACTGTGAAACTAGCTTTGCGTGTCTGGTTTTATGAAAACAGAAGTTAAAAATACTCCTGCTGTTTCAATCAGCATTTTTAGTCCACGTCTATTGGCTTTGAGGCTAATCTATAGCTTTGAGGATCTAAATAGACACAATTAACTTTATAGCAGATATATCATCTTGTCCGCATAGACATTTTTATCCAACTGCTCTTTAGAGTGAGTAAGTCTCTCCATCATCTGATACCGACTAATTAGCAAGTAGTAAGGAAATGGGTTTTGCCACACTGTGAGTGAACTGCTGACAAACCCCACAGTATTTCCTACTCTAAGGAAAGACAAAAACATTTCATGGAGACAAGCGCGTCAAAAAATATATTTACACCTACTGCACGATATTCAATGTTTTTTTATTATTAAATGGCAACATGTTAGTAATTCAATCCATGTATCTTTTTAGAAGCAGCGGAGGAGTTCTTTGAGTATGATCCTGAGGAGTTCCTGGTGTTCCTGACACTCCTGATCACAGAAGGACGGACTCCAGAATGTTCCGTAAAGGGGCGGACCGAGGGTGTTCACTGCCCACCTGCCCAGTCTGCTATGCCTGTCTTAACCAAACATGAATGCAGCGACAAAATACCACAGGTGGGTTACACCTTTTTAGCCATTTAGTAGTTACATTTTACGATTTTTAGAGTAAAAATATGAGTTGTTAAGTTGCATCCAATTAGTATGCCCGTATCCAATAAGTACAACAGCTGTACATCTCTAAGAAAATACTACCAGTGCAATTCTTTATTAACAGGGACTGACAAACCATCATGTCTGGAAACCTGATTGATAGAGCCAGACCGATTTATCGGCAGGCCGATATTATCGGCCGATATTAGGCATTTTCCAAACTATCGTTATCGGCAGTTATAATGGCCGATAAATGAATATTTCAAAAATAAAATAAAAACGGACGAAACATGCTTTAACCATGTCATGAGTGTTGGAGTTGTATAGTTTGTCCACCAGAGGGCACTCTACACCGTCCCTGTTGGCAACACTCGTGTATAACGTGCTACACATCCTGCAACCTGTTGATCCAGGTTGCAGGTAGCTTATAAGCTTTAATATATTTTGATTTTCCTCTGTTCTCTTGTGACAATAAAAGAAACAAGTTTCTTTTTAAAATGCATTATCATATTATTTTAGTTAAAACTCATAAATAACTACAAATAACTAATGTTAGGGAAATCTGCTAATGTTTTGTGGCGCTTTTCTGGGAAAAAATAAAATAAAAAAATATCGGCCGATATATCGGAATATCGGATTTTAAAAACAACAAATATTTGTATCGGTTTCGGCCTTCAAAATCCTTTATCGGTCAGGCTCTACTGATTGATAACAATCAGACGTTTTCATTTTTTTGCGACTAGTGACAAGGAAATTGCACATATCACCTTCAGGTTGTCGTGCATACTGTTTAGGTTATTTTGCATCTTGTGTCATGCAGTAAAGAACGAAAAAAATGTTTTCCCCAATACAGTGTCGCCAGGCAAGGAGAATAAGGTCAGAGGTCATGTTACTATGGCGCAATCACATCCCCATCATGGTCGAGGTAATGTTACTTCCTGACTGTTGCTACAGCGATGAAGGCTCGACCACAGACTGCACGGACCTAAATGACCCAGCAATAAAGCAAGATGCGCTCTTACTAGAGAGATGGACTTTACAGCCAGTACCCAGAGAGTAAGACATACTCGTCGCTTACAGTACTTGCAATATACATTCTTTCACACAGGTCTAGGGAGATTTAACTAAGTGGTTTTGGTGTTTGTTGCAGGAGTGGAGATCGATTTATTGAGGAGAAAACCTTGCTGTTGGCCGTGCGTTCCTACGTGTTTTTCTCGCAGCTCAGCGCTTGGTTCAGTGCCTCTCACGGACTTGTACCTAGAAACATCCTTTACAGGTAACATACTCTACACATAAACAAGTTCTTTCAAGGGTGGGAAAGAATGATGGCGTTTTCCTGATGTAGACAAGAGTTGTATTTGCTGTCTATCTCAATAGCTGTGTTCTGAAACGTAGTGAGCTGTTGATTCCAGTAAGGTTTGTTAGTAGCACACAAGTCGAATAATGATAAAAATGTTTAAAAAGATGTAAAGTAGTAATTCTTTTTATGACATGTACCACTCATTCATCAATATTTTAAATATATTTAAATATATTTAAAATCAGCATTTCTTTAGTATTTTCAAAAGATTTTGGAAATCGGCCAATGTGTATATTGGTGATTCCATTGGGCTTGTTCATTAAACATGAGCAGAACAAATTACATTTGTGGAGGATCTTTCAGGAGAATAATTTGATCAGTAGAGACAGGAAGTCTGGAGAGTCAAGAGAGAAAGGACAAAAGACCTTACATTGTTTTTTGACAATTCCATTTGCTATGTTTTGCAGAATAAGTGCAGCTGATGAAGAACTGATATGGAACTTCTCTCAAACACCCTCTGAACATGCCTTCCCTGTCCCAAATGTGTCCCATAGTGTCGCTCTCAAAGTGCGGGTTCAGTCTTTGCCCCGCCAGCCTAAATACCCCGTACTCAAATGTAGCATCCACTCAGGTCTTGGTTTTTTGGGCAAGAGAGGCCTGGAACATGGCGAGATTGGCAACCGTGCTGGAGAGAACTGCAGTTCCCTCCGTCTGCCAGGATCTCCACTCTTCTCCAGACCGCTACGCCCTTCTCCACCTCCCCACAGCCCTCTTAACACCCGTAAATGCCCCCCTCACCCTGAGTCCTGTCTCCCACCAGGCAAAGCAGTCAAGTGGCTGTATTCTCGGCTGAATGGAGGTGTGGACGCCCCCCCTACAGAGGCGTATAACTCGTGTACTAATGGGGCAGAGAGCCCCAAGACATCAACCATGGAGTCACCAATTCGTGGTTTTAAATCACTCTCCATCACTGACCCTTTATTTACCCCCAGTCCGAGCCCCAGCTCCATCTCAGGTGAAACCAACCCCCTCATTGGCTCCCTGCTTCAGGAAAGACAGGAAGTCATTGCTCGCATTGCTCAGCGATTGAATTTCTGCGACCCTACTGCTCCCCATCTCCCTGATGCTCTCTTCACTTCTCAAGAACCTCCGGGACACAAAACAACCTGGAACTCATCACAGGAAAAGGAGCGCTTGAAGAAATCCAAAGAACCCCTCTTCTCAGTCCCCCAGCCCCAAAATCACAACGTAACCAGTCCAGAATTCCCAGAGAGGAGCCGGTCTTCTCTCTTCAACACCCCCTTGAGCCCCAGAAGCAGAACACGGCTGGTCGGAGTTGACCGTGAATCAAAAACTTCCCCAAAACCCTCAACACGTAGGCGGCTGGTACTCAGTGACCAGTCCACTGAGGGCTCACTGATTGCAGATGCTGTTCAGGACATTTCAAGGCTGATTCAGGAGCGACTGCAGCATTACAGTCTCCTGAATGGCACCTATAAATTGAAGACCTCTCACAATGAACAGGTTGATGCAAACCACGGAGCCCAGACAAATGGCTTTATATCACCACCAAGCCATAAGAAGTTTTCATGTGCACCCAATGGTGAGGCAAGCACAGATCCTCATATGTCACAAGCAACAAAATGTTGCAGATCTCCCGACTCTAGCCCCAGCAAGCGAGACTGTTCCCCTAGACCACTAAACGTGGCCAGCTCAAAACTTGAAGACCACAGCGTCGCAAAATCACAGACTTTAACGACAAGTAATCAGCAACAGTATGCCAGTAGAGAGTCCTGGGCCTCCTTGAAAAACAACTCTAGCCATGCCAGCTCTCCTCAGGAGAATGGGCTGACCCAGACTGGATACATCCAGCCCTTCAAGACCCAAGAGGCAATCCATGAGAAAGGAGCAGAAAAACAAGTCCGGGATGGGTCAACTTGTCCTGAGAAGAACGAGAACCAGGAGCCCCTGACGTCCCCCTCTAGCACACCAGTCAACCTTACCTTCAACTCCTCTAGTCCTGCCAAGAGCAGTTATACAGTGAGTTGATATATCTTTCCTACCGTATGGTTTTTTTAAGTTCAAATGTGTTTATAGGCTTACTTTTTTGTTTTAAAACCTTGTCATGCCATGTAAAACCTATGTTAATATGCTTTTAGTTGATGTGGAGGGTTTTGAATCTATTCCTTTGGAACCCAGTCTATCAGAGCACTTAAGGCCCGTACACACCGGGACGAATATCAGCGCGCATTATTCGTCAGCGTTTTTCAACGCGTTTTTTGTGTTCACACCCAAGCAATTTTCGCTGACGATGAGCCGAGTGAGCATGCAAGTTCATTCCCTGACATTAGATGGCGCCAATTTGCTCTGCAATACGCCTTATTCACAACAGCGCCATCTTTGGTTTTTAATGAGAATGAAAGCGAGGCTGTGAGGGATAGTCATGCATCTCTTCAATGGGCTGTACTGTTATTTAATGTGTTTTCGTTTGGTTCTGCTCATGAAACACTGGAAAAATATCTTTCCAAGAAATTTTAGTTGACAAAAACCTCCCGACAATATAAGCTGTGGAAAATTGCAAGTAATCTAGGAGCTTTATTCAACTTTTTACAGTGGATGCCATTGGAAACACGGTAAGTCTATCCCTCACAGCCTCACTTTCATACCCGTCATGGCGCTGCTCTGAATAAGGTCTATCCCACTCCATAACAGTTCTCTTTTCTCAAGATATTAGTAGTCCCTGTCACGTTTTGTCATATAAGCCGCTTTCCGACCAGGTAGTTACAGGAACTTAGTTATAGGAACTGTCCACTTCTAAACAGTTCTAAGAACTACTCTCCCCCAAACTCGGTTTTGCTGCTTGCGTTCGCACTGGCCAAGTGGCCATAGGAACTGGTAGGAGGGGTAACGCAAGCACGGCGACGGTTTTTATAGCGTCATCACTAGACGTAGCGCGGCCACATACAACAACAACAAACCTGCCTTGCCGGGACCTTAATAACGGAGAACGAATGGCGGCGTTTAAAGATTATGCTTGAGTTCTGTACAGAGAAACACAGAAGACGAAGGCTCCAGTGTAATATGATATTAAGTAATATGATGGAAGTAGATGAAAGAGCAGAGCGCAGGAGGCAAACAAAACGACGGGCAAGTTTAGCTAGCATTAGCAATTAGCTGGTTGAATGCGTTATGTTTGTCTTAATCCTCGTTGTAATGTTTTGCAAAAACACACAGCGTATGGCAGACAGCGCGCTACAAGTTACGTGTTGACAGTTGGCATGACTTAAGTTGAACCAATCAACGTAGACCTAGGGAAAGGGAGCTAAAAAAAGTCCTCGCTCTAGACTAGGTACTGAAAGAGTTATAGGAACTACAGTCTGAGGAACTAAAAAATCCCCAATTTAGTCTGGTCGGAACATGGGAAAAAAAGGGTTATAGGAACGTTAGGTTCTAGGAACTGCAAAAGTCCCTCCGGTCGGAAATCGGAGTTTTTTATGTTCTACCAACGAGAACAGCAGCTCTACGTCCATCTTGCCTTGCATCTCATCTTCCTCGTCTTATTTCTTCCTGGCTGTGCAGTGGTGTAGGCGTAGACGGCGACGCATACATCTTCTTCGCCATTGCATATGTGTGCTCGGCAAAACCGTTTTGTGTTTGAGCGCCCCCAAGTTGTATTTTACTGTAATTTCAGAAGCTTCAAACACGTGAGCAAAAGCTCCAATCTCATTGGTCGGATAGTTTTTGATGCGGTGCGTCAAACTAAAAAAAACGAACCCGAGACGTTTTCAAAAAAATTACGTTTTTACGCGTGGCGTTTTACGTGTCGGTGTGAACACTCACATTGGCGCCCTTTGTTTAGTCACGAGGCGTTAAATGTCGACGAATAACGCGCGCAAAATTCTTCCCCGTGTGAACAGGCCTTTACATTGCCATTTTACCTAATTTAATGTTCTCTGCTGAATTTATTCTCTTTGTCTTTTTTATAACAGAGACGCCCCCCTTCCCCTCTGAAGTCATGCAATAACTGGAAGAAACAGAATCGCCACTCCATAGACGGAACTGCAACAAAAGCCTTCCACCCCTGCACAGGCCTACCTCTCCTCTCCAGCCCTGTAAGAGCACCGATCCCTCTGTTACCCTCCAACACATAGATTATAGCAAAGCATCTTATTGAAAGGGGCCTAAATTCTTTGAATCTGTGACTCATCTCGCCTCACATCTGAATCACTTCTTGTTTGTCCACAGAGTTTCTATGCTTCCTAGGCACACTAATGAAGTCTCATGGACCACAATAGGCCTATAATAAAAACTTCCTCCCTATAACCCCTGTTTTTATTAATACTCTCCATAAATACTCTTGGTAAATTAAGCCCATTAGTGTTTTCCAATTATACCAATGTCAGTTTTTCCTCTGTGGACTGAGTTCTGATTCGTGCCATATGACTCAAGCACTTCATTGTGTGTGGGAGTTTGGTGCTGTTACTCTAGATGAGTGGTGCTCTTGTTCTTTCAGATGAGATTCACCCAGATGTAGTTCTTACTCTTTCTATTGGTTTTCATTAAATGTGACAAACAACTGAATTGTTTTGTTCTGTATTTTCCCGAATACATGAACAGACTAAAAAAAGATGATTTGTTCTTTTTTTTTTAAATGTGACTTTTGCCATCCTTGTTTGTCCTGGAACAACATTTCTATCAACCAGTGAGATAAGCTTAGGTTTGATCTGGGAGTGATGCATGGACAAACTTTCATTGACCTCAGTTGATGATTAGGACTAGGGCTAAGGATAGGCAAAAATGAACTCATGGCAATAACCAGAGATTTAACTGGGAGATATAATGATCGGACCGTCACTGATTGGACCATATTTCCCCTATACTAGCTTTCCTCAACTGGCTTCCCGTTTGTTTTGTAACAGTTTAAATAGATATTTATTTAAGTTACATTTTGCAAGTGGTCACTGTAAATTTGTTCATCTGCTTCCTCCTTTTTTCCCCTCAGGTTCCTCAAAGAAAAAGCCAGACAGGATATTTTGATTTAGACACATCTCTGATTCATTGCAGAGGTGCTCCATGGGCAGCCAATAAGAGGTATGACTTTCTTTCCTCACTTTATTTCCTGCTGTAGTGCCATTGTTCCAAAATTCACTGATATTTCCTTTACCGAGACTTTTCTACATACACTGCCATCTGCTGTGCACACATACACTAGAGTTATCCCTAAAGCTACAGACTACCCAAAATGGCTGACTGAGGTGTGTGTGTGTTTGTGTGTGTTTGCAGGGTTTTGAAAAGATCACAAGACTGTGATGAGTCTCAGCAGCAGATCCTCAGTGCCAGCGCTCCACCCGCCAGCCTCAGTCTTTTGGGAAACTTTGAGGTAGATGAACAAATTATTACAAACACACATTGGGTTTCCATGTTTTATGGGTATTTTCCATAGACATAATTATTTTTATACTGTACAAACTATATACTCTATTCCCTAATCCAAGCTATAATCCTAAACAGATTTTTTTCACAACTTAAATAACTTTTATTTAGTTTATTTTTATATCTTTTTTTTTTTTTTTTTTAGAAATGAGGGCTACCCAAAAGGAGTTTTAGGGAGAGTTTGTTTAGCTGGGTACAATTTTTTCCCCCAAAATGTACTTCATGGTTACACACAAATACATGCTCTTTTCACTATATTTTTCTCTTAAACATTTATATCAGGTTAATGCTATTTTCTACCTGACCTCTACCTCTGAACAACTCTCACAGATACCTATGCAAAACCTTAGATTTAAAGGGTTTTTCCACTGGTGGAGACATGAATATGTTTTGAAAGTGGGTCATAAATGTTGTAGAATATTATACATTTCTAATTTGGGTCCTTCTTGGCCGATAAAAGGCAAAAAATGACTTTTTAGTGCTTGTGGATTATAGACAACAATCCCCATAGTGCACTGCAATGCTTAGCTCCACAGGCCACTCCCACTACTTCGCCTATCAATGTAGACTAGGGTTGAGCTCCACTCTACGCTACCGCCTGGAAATCATTTCGCACAATGAAATCAGATAATGCACGCTAATGTAATATGACGACGTCAGAGCGTTAAAGCTCTCTTACACTTCCTCCTACAATGACGTAAAATGACGATTTTTGCGTGAAAAAGTGAAAAGGGTAAATAGCAGATTTCTCTCGTCTTAGGGGAAAATGAGAGTGTTGCGCGACCATTCAATAGTATGACTGGATTGCTAACAATGGAAATCTTAATGCAAATGGGTGGATTGTCCCTTTAAATTTAAACTGATTTTACGCCTTTTTATAAGCCTTTATATTTTCACACACAAAAAAATCAACAACATTTAGTATGAGTCATAAAAAAGTCAAAATGTCAGGTTATACTATCCTTGAGGGGACATTCAGTATAAAGGAATATCTGGACCACACACACAAACAAAAAGTGAACAACCCTTTGAGTGAACACCCTCTGTCTTTATTTGGCCTAATGATATTGTCTTTATCCTGATCACACATTAAAGATATGCCTAATGGATGGATGGAAAGATAGACAGATGTTTCTTCGTGTCTGTTTTTGTGTAGGAATGTGTATTGAATTATCGTTTGGAGCCGTTGGGCACTATTGAGGGTTTCACAGCAGAGGTTGGCGCCAGTGGAACCTTCTGTCCCAGTCACATGACCTTACCTGTGGACGTGTTATTCTACAGCGTCTCTGATGATAACGCACCTTCCCCCTACATGGTAATGGTCCAAGCTGAGTTTCTTACATATTCTGTGTACTTGTTTTGAATATGTCACAGTAAAGTAATATACTTTACTTTACTTTACCCCCCCCAACACACAAACACACACATACTTTTGAGGTTGGTATAGTTGTGTAGAGCATAAATGTAATACAAACATCTTTTAAGGAGTCAATACAACATTCTAAATGATTTAAATACTATATCTTTAGTCAATTCTCTTGCTTCTCTTCAGGGTGTCATAAACTTGGAGTCCCTCGGTAAGAGGGGATATCGAGTACCTCCTTCAGGAACCATACAAGTGGTAAGATTCATCAAATTATTTTAAAGACCTACATAATTGTCTGCTTGCGCACTATGTTTCATGGTAATGACACACTTTTGCAAATGATTCATAACTACTCATAAGTGTGTGTAATAATCATCAGACAATACTATGAGAACAAAGGAGAATGTCAACCATTAAAAGTGTATACAGATGCGCCCTCTATTGGTGAATGTGTAGGAATTACATTTACATGCAAGCAGAACAATAGTATGGAAGCCCGTTTCCGCCACAGTTGAGTAAAAAAATATAATTCTGTAAGTCATAATAATGAGAAACTTTCTCATAATTATGACTTAGTTTCTCATTATATTGAGAAAGTTTCTCATAATAATGACTTAACATCTCGTAATAATGAGAAACTTTCTCATAATTATGACTTAGTTTCTCATTATATTGAGAAAGTTTCTCATAATAATGACTTAACATCTCGTAATAATGAGAAACTTTCTCATAATGACTTAGTTTCTCATTATATTGAGAAAGTTTCTCATTATAATGAGATATTAAGTCATAATAATGAGAAAGTTTCTCATAATTATGACTTAACATCTCGTAATAATGACTTAACTTCTCTTAATAATGAGAAACTTTCTCATAATTATGACTTAACATCTCGTAATAATGACATAACTTCTCGTAATAATGAGAAACTTTATTTATTTATTTATTTAAAACTTTTCTCATTATTACGAGAAGTTAAGTCATTATTACGAGATGTTAAGTCATAATTATGAGAAAGTTTCTCATTATTACGAGATGTTAAGTCATAATTATGAGAAAGTTTCTCATTATTACGAGATGTTAAGTCATAATTATGAGAAAGTTTCTCATTATTACGAGATGTTAAGTCATAATTATGAGAAAGTTTCTCATTATTACGAGATGTTAAGTCATAATTATGAGAAAGTTTCTCATTATTACGAGATATTAAGTCATAATTATGAGAAAGTTTCTCATTATTACGAGAAGTTAAGTCATTATTACGAGATGTTAAGTCATAATTATGAGAAACTTTCTCATTATTATGACTTAATATCTCATTATAATGAGAAACTTTCTCAATATAATGAGAAACTAAGTCATAATTATGAGAAAGTTTCTCATTATTACGAGATGTTAAGTCATTATTATGAGAAACTTTCTCAATATAATGAGAAACTAAGTCATAATTATGAGAAAGTTTCTCATTATTATGACTTACAGAATTATATTTTTTTACTCAACTGTGGCGGAAACGGGCTTGTAGTCCTTTCATATGTAGTGTGAATCTTTATAAAATTTTGAAAAAAATAAATAAAATAAAATAAAAAACGTCTGTTTTTTTCATAGTAACTTACATTATGCCCCAAATGTTACTGATACTTGTGCTTGGAATATTCCTTTAAATTCTTTGATTTGCATTAGTCATAAACAAATTACTCTGATTCACTGTTTTCAATAATTTTTTTTTTTGTAGGGTAGTGAAATAAAACCGTTATTTTATGTTTCTGAAGGTTTCCCTGCCCAATTTAGAATACTAGCATGTGTTTCTGATGAAATGCTCTGATGAAATTCGTGTGAACGTGTGTGGATTTGCATGCATGTTTTCTGCAGTGGATTTTGTAACTTTGATGCTCAGTGGATGTTTTGTCTTTTGTCTCTGAATGTCAGACCTTATTTAACCCCAATAAGACAGTGGTGAAGATGTTTGTGGTGATGTATGATCTGAGAGAAATGCCCGCCAGCCATCAGACATTCCTGCGGCAGAGAACCTTCTCAGTCCCAGTCAAACGCGAGTACAATGGACAGAACAACAAAAAGCCATCCTCACTGGGGCAAGGACGAACTCTCCGCTACCTCGTCCATCTGAGGTCGGTACCATGGCATCGAGTGCTCACTTATTATCATTGAGGCATACAGGGATTAAAGGAGTAGTTCACTTTTTTAAAAAAACTTTTCCTGACAATTTACTCACCCCCATGTCATCCAAGATGTCCATGTCATTCTTTCTTCAGTCGAAAAGAAATTAAGGTTTTTGATGAAAACATTCCAGAATTTTTCTCTATATAATGGACTTCAATGGGAACCAAACAGTTCAAGGTCCAAAAGACAGTTTCAGTGCAAACTGCAAACGGCTTTAAACGATTTCGGACAATGAATAAGGGTCTTATCAAGCGAAACGATCGGTCATTAAAAACAAAACAAAAAAAAAACAAAGTTTAAGTTTTAAAAGCTCAAATGGTCGCCTTGCTCTGTTAGGGTTAGGGTGTGATGCGCGTTTGTGACTCTCCTATTCGAACTCGTTCATCAAAATGAACGAATGAATGAGTCAACTCATTTATTTAGTTCGTTGAATGAACCAAATGACACGAAAAAAGATTCGTTCATTTTGAAAACGAGTTCGAACAGGAGAGTCACGAACGCGCGCCACAGAACAGAGCAAGGCGACCATTTGAGCTTATAAAACTTAAACTTCGTTATTTTTTTTTTTTTTTAAAGGAGTCATAACCTGCAATTTTCACTTTTCCACGAGAATCAATGTATGTTAAGATTGCCTAATGAATATACATTGGCCGGGAAGCCGATATTCAAAAGTGAAGCGTTTGTTTACCCCAGGGTTCGTAAACCAGCCCACGTGCACACGCACTCAAACACGAGATTTTAATTTCTCCCCCGACTTGATGTCAAGACGGGGCAGGATATACCATATATGGACACCGCTTTTGGCGGAAGCCCGCGCTGTCCCTCTCCCCCTCAAGATGCAGAAATGTAGTGCACACGTGAGTTGCTCTGTGGTTGACTGCCAGAATCAACATTCAAATGTGTTTTCTCTACCAAAAACAGACCAAACTACCAGGGACCAGTGGATGAAATTCATTTTTAATGACGCTGTTCCAACAACCACTGGCTCAACGTTAACGTTAGGTGTCTGCGCTAAACATTTTACACGTGAATCCTTCACAACGTTCATTTCAGGACGGACAATAATGTCTACAGAGTCAGAGTACTGTATAGAGATGGAACAGGTATAGTTTAGTAGTTTAATTACGGTTATTGTAACGTATTTGTCATCTGCTTGTATGTCCATTATTTATTAATAGCCTACAAGTCTGCTGTTTCGGACCAGGTCCGATGATCAAACATATAATGATGAGTTTAATAAAGTTTATTGTACATCACACAAAAGTTGAAGCGTCAGTTTTACTTCAGAAATTCACCGTAAGAGCCGAGTAAACACAATAAGTTATAGAAGTGCGTGAACGTGAAACAAGGCCAAAACAACACATGATAGCACGTTGATCTCTATAACCACTGTACGCTCAGAAAAAGTAGACTACATCTCCGTTAATGTAATCTACATTAAATAAAAGGTAAACTTGTGTGGGAGAAAATAGCATAAAAAAGTTTTAGCTCCTTATTGATGTTAATGTATGTCTCAGTCAAAATGATTGATGTAGACGTCCTTCCATTGACATTCCAGCTCTGGTTCAGAGTCTGGCTCAAACATATATGGTTGAATTCCGTAGGTCACGGCCAGTTCGGGTTCATTCACAACTTTCGCCATGATGTTATTTTGGAATGATATGCTGAAGTTACCTGCGGTGTCAAGCCCCCTCCTTCCTGTCACCAATCAACGCGCCCCTCAATTGCATTATTAAAATGACCGTCCACGAATATCGCATCAGATCTCGCGAGTCAATAATGCATTCAGAAATAAGGGTCAGAGGAGCTCTGTGTTTATTTTTTTTCCACTTTTCTTTTTTAGAAGGGCCTGAAAAACTATAATAGAGCGTGGGTATCCATGGTAATACTAGGTTATGACTCCTTTAAATGAGGGATCGTTTCGCTTGATAAGACCCTTATTCATCGTCTGGAATTGTTTAAAGCCCTTTGAATAGTTTGCAGTTTGCACTGAAACTGTCTTTTGGACCTTGAACCGTTTGGTTCCCATTGAAGTCCATTATATAGGGAAAATTTTTGGAATGTTTTCATCAAAAACTTAATTTATTTTCGACTGAAGAAAGAATGACATGGACATCTTGGATGACATGGGGGTGAGTAAATTGTCAGCAAAAGTTGTTTTTTTAAAAGTGAACTACTCCTTTAAATGCTCAGTGAACACTGTCAAATGGCCGTAGAGCTTTTGTTCTAGACCACACATTCTTAACAGTTACATTGTGGCCTCGAAATGCCTGCTCATGAATATGTATACTTATTTTAACTGATCCCTAGAGGTTGCATAATAAGGTGTGTGAAAATGCAGTGTTTTTGAAAAGTCCTCATTAGAGCAAGACTGTTCCCCTGGCAGCCATCTTGGAAACACCTCCAGACAGCTATTTTCTAGTCATGAAAGTACAGCTCTTATCTTCAATGAGAATTAAAATCTCCCAAACTGTTTATAAGGCTTTCTTTTCATAAAATCGATGCACTAAATTTTTTCAGAAAAATGATCAAAATCTAAACACCAAAAGCCTTTTACATGTAGCAAAAACAGCATACAAATGAAGTAGGTATAATTATATTTAATGTAAATGTTGACTGATGGTGAGTTGATTCCCGGAGCCAGTATCGTAGCCGTTGTGTGTGCTGACGTGGCAGAAATATACACCAGCCATTAACACTAGACAGGGATGTTCACATCACCATATGGAAGGAAGCGTAAATGGATGGAGACGCATAGGTTACTGTAAAGCTACGTCTCAATTTGTGCTTATGTTGGCAAAAGCCGAGTGCAAATCATAATGAAGATTTAACATCTCCTCGGCGCATAGAATACACTGCAATTTTCACTTAGTGTAAAAAATAACAATTTTTACTAGGGCTGTCAAACGATTAATTGCGATTAATCATATCTAAAATGAAAGGTTGTGTTTACATAATATATGTTGGTGCACTGTGTATAATTATATATGTATATATATATATATACACACACACAAATGCTTGTATATATTTAAGAAAAAAATATTATTTATAGAGCCCGACCGATAAAGGATTTTGATGGCCGATACCGATACAAATACTTTTGGGTTTTAAAATCCGATATTCCGATATATCGGCCGATATTTTTTTTTTTATTATTAAATATTGTTGGATTTTACACACGTGTAAAAGAAAAGCTAACTGTTCTGCACAAGATACGTTTGATACTTTTCTCTATGTCTAAATGTTCACTCCTCACAAGTATAACTTACATTTTACAATGCAGGGACTGTAACTAGAGATATGCTAGTTATAAATTTAATTATATACAGCACACACAAATATATTATGTAAACACAGACTTTTATTTTGGATGCGATTAATCATGATTAATCGCATCCAAAATAAAAGTTTGTGTTACATAATATAGTGTTGGTGCACTGTGTATAATTATATATATATATATATATATATATATATAAATAAACACACAAGCTTGAATATATTTAAGAAATATTTTCATGTATATACTGTATATAGATTTATAATTTATAATATATATATATATATAAATATAAATATTTTATACATAAATAATTAGAGCCAGACCGATATATCGGCCGATAATATCGGTCGGAGCCGATATATCGGTCTGGCTCTAATTATTTATGTATAAAATATTTATATTTATATATATATATATATTATAAATTATAAATCTATATACAGTATATACATGAAAATATTTCTTAAATATATTCAAGCTTGTGTGTTTATTTATATATATATATATATATATATATATATAATTATACACAGTGCACCAACATATATTATGTAAACACAAACTTTTATTTTGGATGCGATTAATCATGATTAATCGTTTGACAGCCCTATTTTTTTCTTGTTGCACTTTTTATTGCAGATCTGCAGATTTTTATTGTATGTCAGGCACCAACCCACGATACTTTTTAGTATAATATTTTAGTATATTATCTATAAGAGTCCACCAAGGATTCAACATTCTGAGCCATCAAACGCCCCCTTGAGGAAGACAAAGAAACTGTTGTTAGATTGCTGTATTTGCCACCTAGTGGTTAAAACATGTTACCAACATATGTTTGATCAGTTGTTGTGTCCATGACACTAGTTACTAGTTATTAACTGTTTGACCTTTATTGCTCTCCATCTGCCTCTCAGGTTCCAGAGCTCCAAATCTGGAAAGATCTACCTCCATCGGGACATCCGGCTCCTTTTCTCCCGTAAATCCATGGAAGTGGACAGTGGTGCTGCCTATGAGCTCAAGTCATTCACAGAGTCACCTGCCGACCCCCCTTTCTCTCCCAGATGCTAATTTAATCTAGTCTAGTCTATTCTGATCTTAATCCAGCATAGGGGCCTTACTAAATCTAAATCTGTCATCTGCTTGTATGGGAATTAATAATAGAGAAGCCCACTAACGCACACCAACATGCAGGACTGTTCACGTTAATGCCCCTTACCTAAAAATACACACCAATGAATTGTCAGTGCTTTGGTTTAAAACCACAGACGGTTGGGAGTTAATTTAGGCTAATTTACAGACGTTCGGAATGGCGTGAGCAGACATGATGCAGAAAAACTAAATCCATGGACCATTAAAAAAAAAAAAACACAGAAAAATAAAAAATCAAGTAACTGAATAACTGCAAGGATGTCTGAAGAGCACTGTGTTTTTCCACCACAACTGGAAGAAAATGAGTTTTGTTCAATGACTTCTTTCTTTGTACTGTTACCAAACCACTTTAATCGGAAGTGTTGCAATAGAAAAACAAATATCTTACTAGCTTAGTGTTTACATATTTACTTTTTTTTGTCATCAGTTATTTAATATTTAAATTGAACTTTCATTTACTGCACATGTGATGCCCATTGTGCAAAACATTATGATGTAGTACAAGATATGTTTCAATCACACTATGTATTTTTGTCTTTCAAATTCAGATCTTAAATAAAAGAATTATATATTGTATCTATAAAATTACCTTTAAGCATGCATATGTTTGTTCTCTGTTTTGGACTTCTTAAAAAAATCAATCAATGTGTGTGTGTGTGTGTGTGTGTGTGTGTGTGTGTGTGTGTGTGTGTGTGTGTGTGTGTGTGTGTGTGTGTGTGTGTGTGTGTGAGCGAGGAGCAAGCAGAACAAAAGGGAATGTTTTTTTAGTTAATTACTTCTTCCATAGGAATTAATTGAAAACACTCGCTGTAGG
This sequence comes from Cyprinella venusta, assembly GCA_038021265.1. Taxonomy (NCBI): domain Eukaryota; kingdom Metazoa; phylum Chordata; class Actinopteri; order Cypriniformes; family Leuciscidae; genus Cyprinella; species Cyprinella venusta. The sequence goes on from CM075871.1 coordinate 27,641,689, forward strand.
CCTACTCTAGTCTACACCATTATCAATGTCCGTGCTGACGAAGAATTACTTTTGCTTTTACATTAGCGATTTAACACCCCCTCCCCCCTATCATTTGAAGAGGGCAGTATATCCCTATGTAGTGTATTACTTTATATTTAACCCAAATGGCATTATTCTGACTGTTTTTAACTTAACATAAATGGTAACACTTTACAATAAGGTTCGTTAGTTAACATTAGTTAACTACATTAGTTAATATGAACTAATAATGAATAACACGTATACAGCATTTGTTAATCTTTGTTAATGTTATTTTCAACATTTACTAATACTTGATTAAAATCTTGTTAACATTAGTTAATGCACCGTAAACTAACATGAACAAACAATGAACAGCTTTATTTTCATGAACTAACATTAACAAAGATGAACAAATGCAGTAACAAATGCGTTAGTGCATGTTAGTAGGCTAAATACATTAACTGAACCTTATTGTAAAGTATTCTTAAATTAAAAAAATAATAATAAAATGGGTTTAGTTCTGATTTTATGTAAGCAACAAGGTACGAGAGGCTGCAGGCTGCTGTATCGTGAATAAGTAGCGGCTGAAGGGCGTTGTTAGAAACAACGCGAAGTGGAGTGCCAGCGACCCCTTCAGCGTGACTTATTCATGATACAACACTTGCCTCGAGTACCTTATTGCTTTTATAAAACGGTTACCACACAATAAAAATATTAAAGGGAAAAAAGTATGTATTAATGCAACTTTCCTAAAGTAAAATCACTAAAAACCTTCCTTCCGCTAGAAAAAAATAGTCCCTGACCGTGAACAGCAACAACGTTCCAATGTGGAATATGCATGAAAGATCAAATAAAAACATCATAGGAACTGCAGTGTTGCGCAGTGATAAATAGAACCATTGGGTGAAGCATTATAGTCAGTGTCCGAATCCACTTTTGCCAGTTTAACGACGGGAAAAATGGTCGGTGCCTGGCCCATGGTCTGAAAGGATTGTCCCTATTCTCTTAAAGGGTAACTAAAGCAACTTTTTTATATATATAATGATCTATAAGACTCGGGCTTTATTAATCCTGTTCATTGATTTGAGTATATTTTTTGACAATTGGGTATAAAGTGTGTTTTAATTCTACAATGTATTTTGTAAAAACGTTGGAGTGCTGCCCCCTTCAGGTTGAAAGGTGGCTACTGCAGTTCAATTCTTACGCTTTCAGCAGTGACAACATAAACAAACGGTACTGCGCTTGTGCATTAATCTGGCCCAAACTTAACTTCCGGCAGACTTGCGGAGACAATCCATAACAAGTAAATAACCTTAGTAGCTAGCTGGTATTTCTTGCCAGTCAAAGAAATTAAATGTTACCTGGCCAAACTGAAATGTGACACTACCAGACCCGTTAAACAAAAATTGGAGACAAGATGTTTTTCTACAGACGTGTCTGATTTACCGCAGTGTTAAAAAAAACTGTGGCGAGCGCGACGGCGGGGTTTGATAAGGTTAACATAGTTCTCCTTATTAGCTAGGCTTCTTACATGCTTGCTAACGTTTTTTTTAAGGTGGGTCTCCACATTGACAGCATGTTGGATGCAAGACCGCCGCGTGCCTCACAGGTGTCTTTCATTATCAGTCTCTGTTATAACTCACGCCACTGGCCTCGCGCGGAGCGCCATCCTCTTACATCCCTCGCCCTCGATTGTCCTGCTCGCCACAGCCAACTAGACATTTTGTGTGAAATGAATTTCAAACTCTGGTAACAGCTAATGTTAGCCTTGTAGACGGAAGAGTGAATTCTCTTTGCGCTGTTCCAACCCGATCTCACAGGAATTCGTACGAATTTTACGAGGTGGATAATTCGTAACAATTCGAACGACCTCACTCGTACGAATTAGTACGATTTTTGTGAAATCGTACATATTTTACAAATTGGCCAATTCGTATGAATTCATACGATTGACCTACCCCTAACCCCGCCCCTAAACATAACCGTCATGTGGGTTTAGGCAATTCGTACGAATTCGTACGAGTGAGGTCGTATGAATTAGTACGAATTAGCCACTTTTGAATCACTCGTACGAATTTGTACGAATTGGTCGTGAGATAGGGTAGGCTGTTCCGGATCAGTGGGTGTGGCTTGCGGATCTGTGCATTGTGGGACATGAGGTCTTTTCATATAGACGCCCCTTGGTTATTTTCTGTCTTTTCTCGGTCAAGAGGGCACCAAATTAAAAAAAATTCTTTTACATTTTGACTACATATATGATCCATTTTCAATAAAGATTAATGTTGCAATGGGTGAAATGCTCCTTTAAGCGTCAAAGTATTTTTTTTTTTTTATTAATCAAATAGCCAGAGAAACAAGAGTTAAAAGCCAAAGTTTTTTTTTCTTCTTTTTCATCATCTCATTCATCACCATTGTGTGGCTGTATTTGTCTTGTGGAAACGCGAAAACGAAAAAAATACATTTCTGTACATTATTATTCATAATTTATTTTTTATGCAACTTTAAATGTGTTAAAATAAAATAGAATCCATGGCTTTGGACATTGGTTATTTTAATTTATTTTTTATGCAACTTTAAATGTCTTAAAATAAAATAGAATTCATTGCTCTGGACATTGGTTATTTTCGTAATAGCATCGGAGTGTTTGCAAGGTCGATACATTTAATACGATTGCCTACAATGCGTTGCAGTGTTGCTGTTCTGTGAGGGGAAAAAGTTGGCTACTTCACATTTATGTGAATAGCCCATGAAGTAGGCTGTGAAGTTCAAGACCCATTGCTGCCACCTCTGCTACTTGTTACAGTCTTTAAGACATATTTTACAATGTTGCCTACATGAAATGTTGAAAAGAGCTGTATCAAAATATTTTATGTTTACTAGCCTACCGCCGTGCAGCTAATCAAAGTTATTATTAGCCTACTGCTGTTCAGTTAAAACGTTTTCAAAGTTATTTATATTTACATGTTTTACATTTGATGCCTAAAAAAAACCAAATTCAGTTTTCATTTGCAATTTCATCACGTGTGTTCGCCATCCAACTGCTACGTTACGTAATTACTATTCATAAGCATTCAACTTGCGTCACGTTGCGTGGTTAATATTCATGATCCCGCCTTCTATTTTGTAGGATTGGTGGTACATTTGTGAGCGGGCAAGAGTATTCCGCACTGATCAGGAGCTCAGATTGTGATTTTAAACATCACAGACCTATCATATCAGAGTAAATGGAAGACACAAAGCCTGAGGAAACGAATGTGGAGGAGCAGAAAGTAAGTATATTTGAAGATTGTGAAATCAAACCGCTGCAGTCAGTCAGATTTAAGCTTTTCCGCTATGTAACAGTATTTACAGACTAACGTTAGTCCGATAAAATCAAAGAGACATCGAATAAAAGGCGATGCACCCACAAAACCTACTATGATATTGTTGATAGATGTTATGATTGCTTTATTTTCTGTCTGGTTAGTGTATTTGAACATTGTTTTAAAGCCTTCTGCTCTCCACTGATGAATAAAGGCCTTCTAATAATAAATACCAACATTCTGATTGGATCTTTGAAATGACTTGCATTATTAAACCACCTGATAGATAAATAAACATATACATGTTGAGATGTTATTTATAATAATGCTGTAGTTGGTTTGTTTTGTTCTAGATTGAGTTGTGATGATGTTAGCTAGCGGTTAGCATGTAAAGCTAAGTTAACTGTTGAACAGTAGGCTAGGCTATTCGATATATTGACTTTTTAAATGCGTTTTATAACCTGCATCTTGTCACAGTCTGTGGATTTATACATCAGGGAGATCTGTATGGATTTACATAAAGACCTTAGAATGATGAAATTCTGAACCACCAAACAATGAATAAAGCAGCACCATCATTTCATTGTAAATAATGAATACAATCTAGAAAGTTCCTAATAAAATTTCAATTTATGCTGCCCTAAAACTAAAATGAAATTGAAAATTGTTTCAACATTTTAGCATATGATATGATTTTCTTTGTATACCTTTATTTATTTTTAAAAAATGAAATTGAAATTTCGCACAAGCTGTTCTGAATATCATTATGTCCATAAATTGGCTGGAGACATGAGGCCTTATGTAATGACAAGTGCTCGATACTAACAATTACATAAAAATAAGTTAATATTGAATAATTTGAATTTGACAAATTAGCCAGTTCATATTTATTCTCTGCCTATGGAAACAGTTCTAAAAGAAGCCATTTCATCAACATTTTGAGAGAAACTGCACTTTTCACAGTATTAAAAAAATAAACGTTACAAGCTTCAGGCAAAATATACAACATACACCGCCGCTTCTATTTGCAAGAAAAGATATAGGCCTAGCTCTGCTGTTAACTCAGTGCTGCACACAGTCTCCAACCGCATTAGTACAGTCAAATGGTCTTATATAAACAATGAAAGTACCAAACAGAGTTTGACTAAATATAAGCACTCTTCGAATGCTGCTCGGCCAATCAAAAGATGCGGTTTCCAGGATTATGCAAGATCATATCACCCCCAGAATCCTCCTCCTCTATGCCTGTTTAAAACCATACCATCTTCAATGGATATCGTATTCTAGCTAGCTAATCAAAAGAGCTTTTTTCTTAACCATGTAGTGATATGCAAAGGTCGTAGGTTAAGTAGTTAATCAAAGTTCAATTGAAAGCACAAAAAGGGAAATGTGTAAGTAATATAATGGGATATTTAATGTAAAAGGTTTTTAATGTAAATGGTTGTGGACAATCTGGACAAAAAATGGTTTACGCCAGGATTAAAAATGAATACCCGATGTTCCTTAATTTTTAATTGGACCCATAAAAAAAGTTTTCTCGGCCAATGGAGTGGATTTGGGGTCAAGGAGAGGAATCTATCTTTAAAGGGGTCCTGTTATATATGCCCTTTTCTGAAGTCTTTATTTTGTTTTTGGAGTGTATTGTAATATGTTTTCATGATTGATTGATGGGGTGGGCAATATAGCCTCAAAATTATAACACATTATTTCAAGAATATTTGCGATTTATGACGATATAGAAAAAAACCAAACAAATTTAGACCATTTAAAAAAAATCTCACCTAAATGTTTGCTCACTCATTGCGTTTTTACAATTGGGTCGTTTTGTTGTTAAGAGTTTAAACAACACAAGGAAGCTTGATTTCAATCTTTGAATTAAATTGAAAAAGTAGCAAAAATGTATACAAAATAAAAAAGAAACAAATAAAGGAAAACTATTTTGGTTAGGTCTAACACTACTATTCAGAAATACTACAGAAACTGAATAATGTAATCAAATGTAAAATACACTGATATAGGGCTGGGTAAAAATATCGATTCATCAATGCATTGCAATTCTTTGCCTCTCAATTCAATATCGATTCATCAAATCCTATGAATCGATTCAGCCATCCAGGCCAGTGGCGGCGCTGTGGGCTACACTCTAGTGAGAGCGTTCAGCGTTGTACAAGACGCGCTTTAGCAAAACAGCGCGATGACGGGCAGCAGTTGCACTCCGTTCAAGCCTGCCCCACTAACATTAAAAGCCGACGTTTGGGCTCATTTTGGATTCCACTGTAAGCTGGGAACTATGGAAGCGTGTTTCCACCACAGAATGTAAAATAAAAAAAGGTAATTGCGACTTTTTATCTCACAATTCTGACTTTTTTCCTCACAATTGGGAGTTTACATCTCGCAATTCTGACTTTATTTCTCAGAATTGCGAGTTATAAAGTCAGAATTGCACGATATAAAGTCACAATTGCGGGATATAAAGTCAGAATTGCATGATATAAACTCAGAATTGTGAGATATAAACTATTCTGAGAGGGAATAAGGTTAAGTTAGTCTTTTTCCCCCTGATAACTCGCAATTGCTGTTAAGAGTGATCAGCTGTTAAGTGTTATTGTTTACAAAATTATAATTATAATATTAGACTTTTTTGGAGTATGCACATTTTGTGCTTCTGTTTACATTTCTTTTATAACTTGAATGTATAGGAAGAAAGAAATATACTTTCTACTACTTAGTTACATGCACTTTAGAGGTGTTGTTAAAGCACTGTTCAGTGCTTGTCACAGTTGTGTTTGTATTCAACACATACAATATTGTACAGTTTATTCTGATGAATAAACAATGACAGGAAACAAACATGCTGGGGTCAATTTGTTCTTTAACATTGGTAATACTGCGCACATTATTTAAAAATATACTCAGGCACTTAATTACTTGTGAATTTACTTATTATTGAATCGATATCGAAGCTAATAAATCAATATTGAATCGAATCGAAATCGAATCGAATCGAAGCCTCAAGAATCGAAATCGAATCGAATTGTGAAATGCCCAACAATACCCAGCCCTACACTGATAGTATTCTAGTTCGACTAAATTAAATACTCAGGGTATTAATTCTTTTAATCTTTTGTTGTTTTTGGCGACAACATTAATGGCAGACACACATGGCTGCTGTCACTTTTAGAGCTAGTGCCCGGATCCATTACGGTTTTCATCATATAATGTCTGTCTCACTGTCACACGCATTTTATGCTTATTTAAGACATAACTGACTGTGTTTACGAGTATTTTGGCCCGATTTTGCGTGTTAAAGCGATAGAATCGGTGAAAAATAACTTGTTACTCGCGAGCTGATTGTGTGACTAAATCGCTGACATGCTGCTTACTCTTAGACAGGTCTTGTTGTGTGCTAGGGAATGTAAATCAATAATTGATATCACGATTTGACTTTTTACCGGTGTTATCGTGGATGGTATGATATTGCACACCCCTACTTGATTGTTTAAAAAACACATTATTTTTCACATATTTTACATTATTACATCTCCTCTCTCTCCAGTCAGTCTCGAACGCATCATTTTCGCTGAAGCCCCTCCTTCCGAAATACGAAATGTATTGTGATCGGCCCAGTGTGTTGTGATTGGCACCAATTAGAATTCCCGCGTATTCAGGAAATGTCCCGCCTCGTCATAACCGTGAGCTCTACTCGGATGTAAATATTAAGGATGGCGTCAATTACGAACCATTTCGATCCCAATTCAGACTCTGATTATGTTAACGAACAAGAGGATCTTGCAGAGCCGATTTAATAAATACAAAATGGGAAAGGCTACGTCTTTCAGAAGCGTTTGAGCAGATAGCCTGCATTCTACTCTGTCTGTCTTCTGTTCTCCGTAAAAATGTGCCGCGCACAGACAAACGTTGACGTTATAATGTTCAGGAAGAGTGTTAAAAATAAATTGTAACCACTCTAAAGGCCCGTACACACGGGGACGAATATCAGCCCGCGTTATTCGTCGGCGTTTTTCAGTGTGTTCACACCCAAGCGATTTTCGCTGACGATGAGCCGAGTGAACATGCAAATTCATTCCCTGACATTAGATGGCGCCGATTTGCTCTGCAATACAACCCCATAACAGTTCGCTTTTATCAAGATGTTTGTAGTCCCTGTCGCGTTTGTTATGTTCTTTATGCTCTAGCACCAACGAGAACTGCAGCTATACATCCATCTTGCCTTGCATCTTCCTCGTCTTATTTCTTCCCATAGACAGTAATTTCTTCCTGGCTGTGTAGATGGCGACGCGTATATCTTCTTTGCCGTTGCATATGTGTGCTCGTTTTGTGTTTGAGCGCCCCCAAGTTGTGTTTTACCGTAACTTCAGAAGCTCCAAACACGTGAGCAAAAGCGCCAAACTCATTGGTCGGATAGTTTTTGACGTGTCACGTCAAACAAAACAAAAAAACGAACCAGAGGCGTTTTTTTTAAAGTGACGCTTTTACGTGTGGCGTTTTACGCGTCAGTGTGAACACTCACATTGGCGCCCTTTGTTTAGTCACGAGGCGTTAAACGTCGGCGAATAACGCACAAAATTCGTCCCGGTGCGAACAGGCCTTAAGGTCGTCAGCCTTAGGACAAACTTTTTACGGTGGTGGGAAAAATAGCAACAACACTTTTCTTCTCTAATGCCGCTCAACCAAGCCTCGCCAACCTTTCTAGTATTCTGTGTGAGGGAATTAATTAAATGAAGAACATTATGACTTCATATACGATCTGGAAAACAATACATTGTTGTCCAAATGAGCCGTACGTTGTAGCTCTTAAAAAGTGGTGGATTCTGTTAAATAAAATATTTCCCTTTGGAGTGGATTTTGAGCTTTGTAACTTTGCAAATCTTTTTTTTTATGCACAAACAGCACCATTACACACTAACTAAAGTATCGCTAACTAAAGCGAAAAAGCATAATAGGGCCCCTTTAAAGATCCACGATGTAGAATTTTCAAAAAAAAAAAATCTAAATATTGAATCGTACATAAATAATGCCTCTGTCATTCATTACTTATGGTCCACTAGAAGTGTGTGGTGGTGTTTGGTGGACACTGCCTAATGCCTGAATTATCATTTCTTCTTGAATTCTTCTGCTCATGATATTTCAGGGCTCAGTCTCTGACTAAAATCCATGTTTGAGCTGTATTAACTGAAAGTAGGTAACTTATGCCAGTGCCATTATTTTTTTTTCTCAAGATGCACACCAGTAATGTTTTTTTTTTTTTTTCTAGGGCACATTTATAAAAGGTTCTTAAATGTCCTAATTGAATTAAGGCATACTACTAATGTGCAGAGCTCAGGCTGAACAAACAAAGGCTAGTCCGTTGCTAACTTAAATGCCTCTGATTGGCCGTTGTGTTTACACGCTCAACAAACATGTCTGTGATTCGCTACAACTGCAAAAACACGATGTGAATATCGCGAATAGAAACCTTTCTCACTCTTCTCAGAACGCTCACACAAATACACAAATTGACTTGGGACTCAATGCTACCAGCACTGCAGAAAGACTTATCAACATATCACTTAAAGTATTTCCTGAAAATATACTCTCACCCACATGCCATCCAAGATGTTCATGTCTTTCTTTCTTCAGTTGAAAAGAAATAAAGAATTTTAATGAAAACTTCAATGGGGTCCAACAGTTTGAAGGTCCAAATTGAAGTTTCAATGCAGCTTCAAAGGGCTCTACACCATCCCAACCGAGGAATAAGGCTCTTATTTAGCAAAACGAACGGTTCGTTTTCCAAGAAAAATAAACAATTATATACTTTTAAATCACAAATGCTCGTCTTGTACGACATGCGTTTCGTTATCACGTTGGAAAGGTCATGTGGAAAATGTAGGGTAGGGTGAAAAACATCATCAAAATCATCCAACATCATTATTTTACCTTTTATTTTTTTTGTAAAAGGCATTTGAATTAGTCTTTGCACATTTGCTTTGTAAACACTAGGTTGGTATTTCCGCCTACTTGCTTGCTTGACCTTTCAACATGATTATGCAATGCGTGGAGTTTCAAAGGGCTTGTGCAAGACGAGCATTTTTGGTTTAAAAGTATATAAATGTGTATATTATTTTTAAACTGACAGATCATTTCGCTTGAAAAGCCCTTTGAAGCTGCATTGAAATGCAATTTGGACCATCAAATCGTTGGTTGCCGTTCAAAATTTTGTTTCGAAAAACTTCCCTATGTGAGTCCTTGATATGTTTTTAAATAGGGCTGGCTATTGACACAAATTTCACAATTCAATTCGATTTTGATTCACAAGCTTGTTTTAACACACTTTCAGATGCTCATTCATGTTTATTTCACGCTGTAACTGTTATTATTAAGCCGGAAGAGAGATCAGCGCTGCTGCTTCTCTTGAGCTGCGCCAGAGCGATCTCACGCCACAGCGCCAAAACGTTATTTATGTTTTTGAATTTCTAATGAAAATGGGACGTAATTTGAGTCAATAGTATCAATAGTAAGAAAGGACAAAGATTATTGCGTTTTTTTTTGTTTTGTTTTGTTTTGTTGTTTTTTTTGGATGAGCGCAGCCGCGATACAATGTTCCATTCATTCAAATGAAACAGGATTGACTAATCGATAATTGAGATTTAAGAATCGATATCGGTTCGTAAAAATGAGAATCGATTAATATTGAGAAATCGATATGTATTACCCAGCCCTAGTGCGCAGCCGGGATAGAATGTTCCATTCATTCAAATGAAACAGGATGACTAATCAATTCTTGAGATTTAAGAATCGATATCGGTTCGTAAAAATGAGAATCGACTAATATTGAGAAATCGATATGTATTACCCATCCCTAGTGCGCAGCCGGGATATAATGTTCCATTCATTCAAATGAAACAGGATGACTAATCAATTCTTGAGATTTAAGAATCGATATCAGTTCGTAAAAATGAGAATCGATTAGTATCGAGAAATCGATATTTATTACCCAGCCCTATTTTTAAATGGTTCCTGTATGGCCTAAATGTATCGCATTTAAATAAGTGACTTATGTGTGTGTTTTCTCTCAGGATGAGGAGAATAAGATCTGTCTAGAAAAAATAGAGGAAGCTAAACTGAAGGCCAGATACCCTCACCTGGGTAATAAACCCGGAGGATCCGATCTGCTCAGAAAAAGACTGCAGAAGGGGGTGAGATTCATTCATATTCTCTCTTTCTACTCCTGCTGGTGGGATGATAACCACTTTATTTTGTTTTTAGACCACTGGGTTATAAGAAGAGATACAGATCACAGGTCTTTGGTGGTTTTATACTGGCAGTAGTAAAACATCACAGCATCATGTGACTGAGTCATGAGCTACAGATAGCATGGGAACTATGTTACTGGTAGGAGAAAAGTAAACTCGGTCATGGACATACTCTACCAGTCAAGAGTTTGGATGATTATGAATTTTTATTTATTTTATGTTTTTATAAGAGTTTTATCTCAACAAGGCTGCATTTAATGGATCTATATATATATATGGAAATATGGGAATATAATTTATTCCTGTGATAGCAAAGTAGATTTTCAGCATTACTCCAGTCTTCAGTGTCTTGCAATCATTCACAAATCATTCTAATGCTAATTTGGGGCTATTTTTCAGTTTTCAGTTGTTATTATTGGTGCTCAATTATTAATAGTGGTTCTTATTACCAAAGTTATTTTATTTTTATGTGGAAAATGCGATCAAATGTTTTTTTTTTTAGGATTCTTTGAGTTCAGAAGAACATCATTTATTTGATATAGACATCTTTTGTAACTTTATAATTGTCTTTACTCACTTTTGATCACTTTAATGTGTTGAATGGTAGCGTTTCCACAAAAATATTAAGCAGCAAAACCTCGTTTTCAACATTGATAATAATAAGAACATTTTTATTTTTACCACCAAATCAGAATATTAGAATGATTTCTGAGGGAGCATGTAACACTGAAGACTGGAATAAATTATATAAAAAAAGTTATAAATGATTATATTTTACAATTTATTCAAATAGAAACCATTATTTGAAATGGTAATATTTTAAAATTAGTATTGATTTTACTGTTTTTATCAAATAAATCAACTTTTGACCGATATTATAGACAAACGCCTCTGATAGGCCTTTTTTGAGAGCGTTGCCCATGACATTAAAATGTGTTCAAATAATTTTCTATTTGGCGGTCTAGTTTTTGTTAAACATTGTTTCGTTCCCATTCATTGGCATGAATATGTCATATATTATATATTTCCAGTGTAACATCTTTTAAAGTGATTTGGGAAAGAAATAAAACATTTCCTGTGCCATAATTCACTCATGCAAACAAATTCTCCTCGACTGCTTTCTCTCCCAGCCGAAATACTTTGACTCGGGCGACTACAACATGGCGAAGGCCAAGACCAAGAACAAGCAGCTTCCGGTGGCACAGACGGAGAAGGCCGAGATCACCGGAGCCAACATCCCCACCCCTCAGGACCTGCCGCAGAGGAAACCCTCTCTGGTGGCCAGCAAACTGGCAGGCTGATACCTGCTGCTGTCCTTCACTCCACACTCCCTCTTCCTGTCTCTTCACCCACATTTATCTCCGATCCTGCATTCCTGCCCTCGTCCTCTTTCGTTTCCCCGTCTTATCTGAAAATACACTGAATATTCAAGAGTTGCAGATGTTACAGGGCTGTAATGCCGCACTGTGAGATGGGTTGGGTCGTGGCTCCAAAGGCGGTTCTCGAAGTTCTCAAAAGGCCCTCTGATATTCTAAATGTGTCGTAGTATGTAGTTGAAAGTGTACATATTTGCTAGTGAGTGAGGGTATACAGCATTTTAGAAGATGCATTTAATTCTAACCATTCCTGTATTACCCACTGCTTAGAGCAAAGGTCTTCAACCCTGTTCCCGGGAACCCACTGTCCTGTAAACTGAATTTCACACCAATGTGTTTTTCAAGTGATCCTGAAGAGCTTGATTAGCTTGTTCAGGTGTGTTTGATTGGGTTTGAAGACCTTTTGTCACCAAAAAATGAAAATTCTGTCATTATTTACTCAACTCGTTTCTCGTATGACTATTTCCTCTAGCGAACGCAAAAGGAAGATGTTTAGTGGAATGTCCAAGCTGCTCTTTTTCAATCAAAGAAGGTCTGGGCAGTAGAGCTCTAGGAATTTCAAAAAAGTACAGGAAATGTTCCCTACCACTTGTATTTTGATACTGTACAATAACTCAAAACCTTCAAATAGTAGGTTTTGCAATTATTCGCGAGAAACGCATCAAGCGAAACGCGAAAGCACCGTAAATAAAACACAAGTCGAACAAACATCAAGCTAAGTCTAAATATGCATGAATGAGATTTGGGGTAACACTTTACATAAGGTCCCGTCCCATTAGATAACATTAGTTAATAATTTAATACATTTGTTCTAGTATTTATGGATCGTAACGTTAGTTCATTGTTGGTTCAAGATTACGAAATGCTATTTTTTTTATTGTTAGTTCATGGTCAACTAATGCGAGCAAATGGAAGCCCAACGTAAAACGTTACAGCTATCACATGGCTTCAAAAAAAGTCATGTGCTGCTAGAATGAAAGGTGAGTAAATGATATCAGAATTTTCATTTCGGAGTGTACTTTTCCATTATTTGTGGAGTCAATTGCTTGAATCAATAATGAATTGAAAGTAATCTCTAATAATGTGGTTGATCTGCACCCCTTTTGGTTCATGAGAATGCTTGTTTCTTTTTGTCATGCTTCAGCTTTAAGTGAAGGACACTTGGTTAGTCATGTTTGATAGCATGTAATGCAGATCTCCGAGGCTGCTGTCATCTTGCCTTGTATCATAGAGCTTAAAGCCTTATAATGATGTAGTGCCAACGCACAGATTGGCAAGCAGTTGTAGAACGCCACACGTTCACGTCACATCATCATTTGTGTCTGGTTGTAGACACCAGGCAGTGAGGATCCTTCACCTTCTGATGTGTAATAAACTCTCCTGTACATTGTCTTCTATGCAGAGGAGGGAGACGGTTGCCTGTCGGCTCCTCACACCACGTCGTCGCACTACAGTAAATTGTCCACGGTTTGCATGAGCATAAACTGTGGCCGCTTTTGAGCCATTTTGACTTGTAAATAAAATAGTTTTGCAAACCTTCTGTGGTTTTGAGTCAATTTTTTTTATAAGCAAAAGATCCGTTTGACTATTTTCATTTCTCAGATTCCACCACACAAAGAAGTGCAATCATTTAGAAATATGGGAACGCAAACATTTAAAATAAAAGAGTGAAGGAGAGGAACCGTGCGGGAGAATGAACATCATTTAAATCATTACATATTGGAAAGACTTATTTAATTTATTTTCTTCTGGACTATATAATAACATTCTAAGGACATACAAAGCAAAAAATCACAAATCTTTCATGGGCAAAAAAAAAAAGTACTGCTGAAATATTGTCACCCTTGGTAAATATGAGCTAAGAATCCAACATGACATCATCACTTTTGCGTAAACATACACGCCACTTTCGAGTCAAGTGGCGTATTATTTCTACGCATTTTGAGCTATTCGCGTGTATCCGCGTGTATGCGTGTATGTCTACGCCATTAACGTCCGCGTCATCCCACGTGTCAGAACACGCGCGTCAAATGTCCAGTCATAAATGCCATTAACCCCAGTGACGGTTAAGTTTAGGGATAGGGTTGAGGTAAGTCATATCTTTTTTTTCCCTAGGATGGTAAGGAAACAGTCATAAATGCCATTAACCCCAGTGACGGTTAAGTTTAGGGACGGGGTTGAGGTAAGTCCTATATTTATATAACGTTAAGTCAACGGCGTTCATAAACACGCTGAAAAGCGATTATGCGTCTTCATAACACGCCAAAAATGCAAATACGAATTGGCGTGTCATACACACGCTACTTCATGAGATCAGCCTGAAGAATCTGAAGTTTTTTAAAAAAAAAGTTCTTCAGAAAATTCAGACCTGTTATTTTGGGCAAAGGGGGGATTGCACAAAGTATTAAAGGATAGATACATACACTCACCGGCCACTTTATTAGGTACACCTGTCCAACTGCTCGTTAACACTTCATTTCTAAGCAGCCAATCACATTGGCTGTCAATCACAACCAATCACTCAGCAACTCAGAGCATTTAGGCATGTAGACATGGTCAAGACAATCTCCTGCAGTTCAAACCGAGCATCAGTATGGGGAAGAAAGGTGATTTGAGTGACTTTGAACGTGGCATGATTGTTGGTGCCAGAAGGGCTGGTCTGAGTATTTCAGAAACTGCTAATCTACTGGGATTTTCACGCACAACCATCTCTAGGGTTTACAGAGAATGGTCCGAAAAAGAAAAAAACATCCAGTGAGCGGCAGTTCTGTGGGCGGAAATGCCTTGTTGATGCCAGAGGTCAGAGGAGAATGGCCAGACTGGTTCGAGCTGATAGAAGGGCAACAGTGACTCAAATAACCACCCGTTACAACCAAGGTGGGCAGAAGAGCATCTCTGAACGCACAGTACGTCGAACTTTGAGGCAGATGGGCTACAGCAGCAGAAGACCACACCGGGTGCCACTCCTTTCAGCTAAGAACAGGAAACTGAGGCTACAATTTGCACAAGCTCATCGAAATTGGACAATAGAAGATTGGAAAAACGTTGCCTGGTCTGATGAGTCTCGATTTCTGCTGCGACATTCGGATGGTAGGGTCAGAATTTGGCGTCTACAACATGAAAGCATGGATCCATCCTGCCTTGTATCAACGGTTCAGGCTGGTGGTGGTGGTGTCATGGTGTGGGGAATATTTTCTTGGCACTCTTTGGGCCCCTTGGTACCAATTGAGCATCGTTGCAACGCCACAGCCTACCTGAGTATTGTTGCTGACCATGTCCATCCCTTTATGACCATAATGTACCCAACTTCTGATGGCTACTTTCAGCAGGATAATGCGCCATGTCATAAAGCTGGAATCATCTCAGACTGGTTTCTTGAACATGACAATGAGTTCGCTGTACTCAAATGGCCTCCACAGTCACCAGATCTCAATCCAATAGAGCATCTTTGGGATGTGGTGGAACGGGAGATTCGCATCATGGATGTGCAGCCGACAAATCTGCGGCAACTGTGTGATGCCATCATGTCAATATGGACCAAACTCCCTGAGGAATGCTTCCAGCACCTTGTTGAATCTATGCCACGAAGAATTGAGGCAGTTCTGAAGGCAAAAGGGGGTCCAACCCGTTACTAGCATGGGGTACCTAATAAAGTGGCCGGTGAGTGTATATTTGAGTAACAAATAATTGTGTAGAATAATAATAAATAAATAAATAAAAAGATTAACGGTTACATATTTTGTGAATATTTCGAATAAAAGACCAAGAGGACAAACACATTTTTCCATACCCTGGTTTGCTCATATTTGCCAAGGGAAGTAAATTATTATAAAAAAAGAATTGGCAATCATCCAAACAAACCTACTCTAATTTCAAAATGGTCGTTTAATGGAAGTGTTGTCTACAGTATATTACAGAGGCTGCATGTATTTTTCAATGTTAATGAAAAAGTTCATATTATGTCAAATGTAAAATTACCAACCTCGTAAAACTGTTTCAAGCTTAAAATCATTAAAGTTAACGCTGTCAAAACAATTTTAAACATTCTCAAGACAACATTTTTTGTCACAAACAACAAAGTTTGTCTTTTCAAAGTGTAGCTACTATTTTTGTGCCATTGTGATTTGTATATATGAAGAGTTCAGATGCAAAAGCCTCTAAGTGCCATTTGAAATTTTCTTCTAAAATGATAATTTTTATCAAGCTTGTATATTTAAGTTCAGTAATTTCACTTAAATGGCAATGAAGATTACCTATTAATTGTCATTTAAGTGAAATTACTGAACTTAAATATACAAGCTTGATAAAAATGATCATTTTAGAAGAAAATTTCAAATGGCATTTAGAGGCTTTTGCATCTGAACTCTTCATATATATATATATATATATATATATATATATATATATATATATATAAACAGGCAGATATAAAAATGCCCAGTGTCACAGGCACTGAGGGGTATGAGGATATGAGCTAAACCTTTTGACAGACAGACAGAGAGAGAAGGGAGTGTGTTTACCTTCTGCCAAACAGATGGGATGAGGTGGAAGAAGGAAAAGTTCCTTCCAGGATCTTTGGCAGAGATCCCCACTCTCTGGAAGCAAACATTTTACGTGGGACGTAGACTAGAGGAATGGGTATCATAATGTTAAAATTATATACAGACAATTTTTGTTGGACTTGTGTGTTATAAACTTGCTCTTGTCTTAATACAGTACCAATTACATGTTGTGTCTACATATGTAATTTACCTTTTTGACACCAGCTCAATATTGTGTACACGTTTTGATGACACATTTTAAATCCCATGAATTTTTTAAAATGCATAATAGTTGTTAATTATATTGATTAGTATGTGTTCCATTTATTTGTGTTACTGGCTCTTTTTGTGATGTTTAGAGAAGACTGATAATCTTGATGTTTGTTAGGATTTCCAACCAAAGAGATCCAGATTTTTTACCAGCGAGGTGGTTCACGTCAACGTGCTGAGAGATCAGAAAGCGCCAATCCAGTTTCAGGCTCAGAAATATAATTTGGTAACGCTTCCTTTTACAGTCCAGTTACCCATGTAAATACTATGTACTTATTTTAGTAACTACAATTACTGGGTAATAACTAGTAATAACCCTGAACCTACCCCTAAACCTAGCCCTGTTCCATGTACTTACCTTATATTAGCCACTACTTTCTAGGTAAATGCACTGTAAGTACACTGTAAGTACTGTACTGTAAAAGGAAGCGTTACCTAATTTATTTATACATTCATACATACATACATTTCATTTATTTATTAATTCAGAGGTAAATTCAGAATCAGATGCTGTGATATCCACTAGTGCTGATAAATCCTTAAAGGGGTAGTTCACCCCAAATTACATGACTCCCCTGTATTTCCGCTTCGCGTCGGGTGGTTCTTAGCCTCTACGCCGTGCATTAAAATCCTTTAATGCATGGCTAGCCGTGGATTATCCCTTACGTAGAACAGAATCTTGATTGATTGTTATTTTCCATTTATTATATTCAGACCGGCCCACAAAATTATTCAAGAACGTCAATATGCTTTTTGACACTGCAAAGCTCCAATAAAGGTCAAGATTATCAAGAATAATAAAAATGTACCGAGAAAGTAGCTGTCATGGTGTGGGTTCATGTCTGATTCCTGTCTGTGTTTCCCTTGTCTTGTGTGAACTTTATAGTTCCTCTTCTGTGTCATGTTTTGTAGTCCTTTGTAGTTTTTCTAGTTTATTGGTATCCCCAGGTGTTTCTGATTGACCACACACTCTTGTTATATTGTTTAACTTGTTAGTCTCTGTATTTAAACCCTGTGTCTTGTTCGTGTTTATGAGTTCTTAATGTTGTACTGGTTGCTGTTAGCTGTTTCCTTGTCCCTGGTCTGAGTTTCTTTGTTTTCCGTTTACCCTGGACTACCTGTTTGTTTTGTTAATAAATGTGCTTGCGATTGGATTCACTTTCATTCCTTCCACATCGTTACAGTAGCAGAGTTAGTACTCTTTTTATTCTTGTATTATGCATATTCATTTGTATAGACTTACTGGAGGAAAAATAGGGCAAATGGATGGGACCTTTCATTATACGGCCCCGGATTGGATGTGATGTCTGATTAAGTTTGAACAGGCTTCCAGAGGTTCTGACATCTGATCTTTAAGAGCAATATACCCGGAGATTTTCACAAAAACAGTGCCATAGACAGTGAAAAACCAAAGACAGTTAATGGTTATGGAGTCTACAATTGGTGCTGAGTATGATGTTCAGACGAATGACATCTGAACTAGGAAGAATGTAAAAAAAAAAAAAATCTGGAATCCATGATAAATACATGTCTGACCGTTGGAACGAACCAAAGAAATGAGAAAATCACATTCATAATGATTTATGGTGATTTTATTTCCGTTAGACCTTTGTCTAAATTCTTCTGATGCATTAAAGTGGAGGGGCTCGTTCCAAGATGGCGGCTCTATTGACGCATTCGTTCTAATGAACTGCCATAGCTAAGGCGACATCTAGTGTATATATCTATGGGCTCAAACCACCTATGACAGATTTTAGAACAAATGTACAAATGTTGTGCAGTTCACAAAAAAAGTCACACGACTTGCTTTCACTGACAAAACAACAAAAAGCTTTTAAAGTTGTAATTTAACATGAATTTCTATTTGTTTGAAATCCATGTTCACATCATTAATGGTGTTTTGCTGCTTTGTAGCATTAATCATTTGGCGTTTTGATGTGAATTTTGTTTAATAAGCAGTTACACATTCCATGACTCACTGAGTCCAATAGCTGTATATTTCTAGCCTCTGCTATTGCTTAATATTCTGTAGGATATTCACCATTGTAAACCATCATCAGTGGTTCCTTCCAATCAAAATATAGTAAATATATTTTCCCCGTTATTTAATGAGACTGCAGAGTTCTGCCATGGCCATCGCTTCTAAATGTTGCTGTTTCTTCTTTGAGAAATACTATTTTTCCATCGGTTTGGTGTCAAATCTAAGTAGGCTAGCTTAAATACAGTACCCAGGAGCCTTATCGACCGTTATGACCATCAGTTTGCATTGTTTCTCCTTCAGTTGTGAGAACAGGGGATTAGTTTTGGATATTAATAAAAAAATATTTAATTAAATAATTAGTGGACGCCAGCTTGACTCATGATCCTCAGCATCCGTTGCTATGGACGGAGGAATGAGGAAACCATTGGACCGGCTTTAATTCGTTGCCCTAAGATGTAGGTACACCATGTGAGTGGCAGAGAAAGGCATAAATTATAACATTTAAGCAAAAACTTTTTAATTATGAGCTTTGTAACTTACCTGCACAGTGCTTCGAACTCAATGAGAAATCACGGAAGAAATCACCCAATCGTAAAGCGGACTGGCTCCGTCTCCAAAGCAACGGATCCTAAGGATCATGCAGGAGTCATTTTGACACCCACTTATTAATTACTTTAAATCATTTTATTTCATTTTTATTGATTTAAAATCCCAAACTAATCCCCTGTTCTCACAATGGAAGGAGAAACAATAGCGTAATATTTAGTCTGGGGCTACTGGTGTTAGATTTGACACCAAACCGATGGAAAAAAAAACTGTATTTCTTTGTAAATTCTAGAAGTGATAGCCTTATGTATTTAGCCTACTATATTTTGACTGGAAGGAACCATTGACAGTTATTTACAATGGTAAAAACAAGGACAACAAATCTGATTAAATGATGAGTAATATAGTGCTTAAAAGTAAAATGAGAAAAAAACAAAGCTGGTGGCAGAAAACAAAATTAGTATAGATTATAGGCTAGAATAGATTAAAGTCGTGCTGAGAAGAGAGTGAAAGTCATTCACAAACACGAATCAATATATTAAAATTTTGGTATGTCACAAACTGGTGTACGACAGGTCGTATTTTACAAACTTGTATTTTGTAGACGTAGTAAAAGTAGGGGAACGTACACTCACCTAAAGGATTATTAGGAACATCTGTTCAATTTCTCATTAATGCAATTATCTAATGAACCAATCACATGGAAGTTGCTTCAATGCATTTAGGGGTGTGGTCCTGGTCAAGGCAATCTCCTGAACTCCAAACTGAATGTCAGAATGGGAAAGAAAGGTGACTTAAGCAATTTTGAGCGTGGCATAGTTGTTGGTGCCAGACGGGCCAGTCTGAGTATTTCACCATCTGCTCAGTTACTGGGATTTTCACGCTCAACCATTTCAAAGTTTACAAAGAATGGTGTGAAAAAGAAAAAAACATCCAGTAGCCTATGCGGCAGTCCTGTGGGCCTTGTTGATGCTAGAGGTCAGAGGAGAATGGGCCGACTGATTCAAGCTGATAGAAGAGCAACTTTGACTGAAATGACCACTCGTTACAACCGAGGTATGGAGCAAACCATTTGTGAAGCCACAACACGCACAACCTTGAGGCAGATGGGCTACAGCAGCAGAAGACCCCACCGGGTAACACTCATCTCCACTACAAATGCAAAAAAGAGGCTGCAATTTGCAAGAGCTCACCAAAATTGGACAGTTGAAGACTAGAAAAATGTTGCTTGGTCTGATGAGTCTCGATTTCTGCTGAGACATTCAGATGGTAGAGTGAACAAAATGAGAACATGGATCCATCATTGGAACATGGATCCAGCCTTTATCACTGCGCTGGTGGTGGTGGTGTAATGATGTGGGGGATGTTTTCTTGGCACACTTTATGCCCCTTAGTGCCAATTGGGCATCGTTTAAATGCCACAGCCTACCTGAGCATTGTTTCTGACCATGTCCATCCCTTTATGGCCACCATGTACCCATCCTCTGATGGCTACTTCCAGCAGAATGATGCACCATGCCACAAAGCTCGAATCATTTCAAACTGTTTTCTTGAACATGACAATGAGTTCACTGAACTAAAATGACCCCCACAGTCATCAGATCTCAACCCAATAGAGCGTCTTTGGGATGTGGTGGAACTGGAGCTTTGTGCCCTGGACGTGCATCCCACAAATCTCCATCAACTGCAAGATGCTATCCGATCAATTTGGGCCAACATTTCTAAAGAATCCTTTCAGCACCTTGTTGAATCAATGCCACGTAGAATTAAGGCAGTTCTGAAGGCGAAAGGGGGTCAAACACAGTATTAGTATGGTGTTCCTAATCCTTTAAGTAAGTGTGGAAATGAAAATATAATTTTCCTGTTACAAATGTATTTTAATATATTTTATTTTTATATAACTATTATCTGCATTTACTGTGATTCGTATAGTCGTTATGTGTCCTCAAAAAAAAAAAAGAAAAAAAAAAAGAAAAAGAAAAAAAAAAAGAAAAGAAAACTAGTGGGATGCCAGTTTGTGCCGATCCAGTGCTGTCCACCAGAGCGCAGTCTTGCGTCATTAGTTCTCTCGGTCATGGCAACCGCGTTTTCATTGACTCATTCCCTGCATAGATCGCACCAAGAAGGAACACGCCAAAAACACGGGCGGATTCATGAGGAATGAGCCGAATCCTCTGTCTCCATGACATTCTTCTAAAGGCTTTTCACTGAGTGAGATCTAGAAGAGGGATTTGAATGTTCGCCGTTGATCGGATGTTCAGCGGACTGTGATTGCAGGAACATTGTGCGATCATCATCATGGCTGCGTCTGAATTATATACAAAGGTAAACTCACACACTCATCATGCGATCGTGTTGACATTAAATGCTGATGCCAGAAAAAGACTGTAAATGCAATGAACATGTGTCAACGCGATGCCAAATCCTGCATATGTCTGAAAGTGTGTTATTGTTGATGCTCGTTGCTCACGCGTAATGCTTAGGGCATATGTTGTCATTATTGTCCTCTGATCATTTGAATGAAGTAATTCATCGTGCATGCCTTAATGTCCGATGAACAACCTATTGTTTTATTGTAGTACGAAGATGTGTGAAATATTGCTGTCATATCTTGTGTTTTAGAGTTTTTTTCCCCTTTGTCTGCAGGGATTGATATTCGATGTGTCCTTTGAATTAACATCCATGACTTATTTGGGAATAATTCCTATAATTGGGAATAATTTATCGAATTAAACACAGAATTTAATATGAATACAATTAAATGTGCATGACTCCCCTGTATTGCTGGTCATTTTATTTAGAATGATGTTGTGAACTGTATTAGGTGGCTTGTTGATGGACAAACACCTTCCTGTTCAGCATCCTTGGAGAGCAGAGATTGGTAGTATTTGGCAGGCAAGCTGAGGTTTTCAAAGGCCTGTTATGTATTGCTATGGGTCACAGTTGTAGTTGATGGCTGACTGCAGAGAGCCAGTGGGATGCAGGCGGTCCTGATGCGAGTATCATTGCCTGCATGGGATGATGCAACCATTTCTGGTGCTGATGCAAGCATCCCTAAAATAACAGCCGGTTCTAACATAGCAGCTGCATCCACGCGTCTTCAATTGTAGTTGTTTTCAATCCCCCACTGAGGCCTGTAGGCCGGTCCACACAGATCAAGGCGTGTCTCCTTGAGAAAAAAAACCCCACTGGAATATTGTTGCGTAGAAGTCGAAACATGACATCATCACGTATGTAGTCATGATGATGTCTCAGATGACGAATGGCTTTTTTTTCCCCCTTACTGAGTGGAGAGGGAGAGAGGGGGGAGGCCCACCCATCCCCCATGATGCAGCTGTCTTATTATAAATTCACTGCTGGATCCTTTTGAAAGCTGCTAGAGCACAGCACATTTGTTTAGATTCAAGTCTTATGTATAACAAGGATTTATAGCTTGACAAGGGTTATTTTGACTAGACTTGTGCATTTTTAAATGGGTAGCGTGATTGTGATTCCTGATAGTAGGCCTTATTGTTTGTTTATGTCCTGGCAAGTTGTGTATCTCATTTATAATTAAATCCTACATTTGTTTAAGGTATGTATTGAAATTATATAAGACATTGGCCACCCTGATCCAGATATTCATATGAAGCTATTTAAAAACCCATTTAGGGCAACCACTTAGATTGATTCAACCATGTTTTTGGTCATAACATATTTCTTCACTACAAATCATTCAACATTTGAATTGATTACAGCCTATTAAAGTACTGAATGGAAAAAAAGAGAATTTGGTCATACGCTCGCCCTCATGTTGTTCTAAAACTATATGACTTTTTTTTTCGTCTGCAGAAGACAAAGATCACAGTTTGAAGAATGTCTCAGCTGATTTTGTCCATATAATGACAGTCAAAGGGCTCCACATTTTTCATGAAATGAATCTTCTGAAGTAGGGCTGTCAAACGATTAATCGCATCCAAAATAAAAGTTTGTGTTTACATAATATATGTGGGTGCTCTGTGTATAATTATTTTATATATAAATACACACACATGCTTGTATATATTTTAACTAGGGCTGCACGATGTATCACTTTAACATCGATATCGCGATGTGCGAATCCACGATAGTTACATCGCAAGGATGTGCGATGTCACTCATATCGTAGTTAATCCGTGATTCGTGATCAGTAGGCTACGTGCCAGCAGCTCCCCGGCCCGTAAGGCTTGTGATTCGCGGATTAAATGCAAAGTTTAACCATCATAGTGTGCGTTTATCAATTTGCAAGTCCTGTCAGTTTAAACATCAAGCGCAAGAAGACTGGAACTTGCGCGTTATTTTCTGTCAGTCTTACTAAAGCGCATTTTTGTCCCGCCAAAGCTTGACCGGTGAATGATGTGTGATGCAGATGACGATGAGTGAGTGACTTCTGCGCTCGTTTAAATGAGAAAGTGAAAGTCCCAGTCGCGCGTGCAGTCTCACTGTCTTGATCTCTCTCCCAGTCTCGCGCATATCAATGATTTGAGTTGACTAATATCTTTGATAATACATGACGGTAAATGGTCGGAAGACAAGTTATTTTTTTTTCTGAACTACTACTGGTTGTGAATTGCCGTTCCACATCCAGATGACATTACATAAACCACACTTTGAATAATAAAAAAAAAGCTATCCAGTGATGAAATGTTTTCTGTGTTGACACAAATCTTGTGCGATTTTCTAACCTGCCTGGATAATCACACAACGTGTGGCGTGGTCCGTTAATGACGCGTCCGATTCGCGAACTAATGACTCGTTTGAACCGATTCACTTTAATGAATGGTTAAAACAACTGATCTATTCAACACTGAACTGAAGATACATAAATCGGAAACACTTCACAATAAGGTTACATTTATTAAAGTATAGTAAACTACATTAATAATAGTAATTCATTACATTTATATAGCACTTTTCTCTGCACTCAAAGTGCTTTATATAGGGGGAAGGGGATCTCCTCAACCACCACTAATGTGCTGCATCCTGTTAACATAACCTGTTAACAACATTAGTAAACATTCAATTAATATTAGTTTCTTTCTATGCGGATTTACTCCATGACAAAACCACCCCAGTCATTCTAGAATGATTCATTCTTTCCAAATAGAGCTATTCAAGTCATCTGGGGAAATTGTTCTAATATCGCAATATATATCGTGGAAATATAAAATATCGCAATGCCATTTTTTACCAATATCGTGCAGCCCTAATTTTAACCACTTAACTGTCACCGTCCCACAGGTGGGACGCTTGCCACTATATTTTTAAAACAGTAATATCTTAGACAAGACTTTAAATAATATTGACAAACTATATATCATTTGAAAGCTTACAATCTCTAGTTTCCATATTTGGTGATTGATTTTCAAAATCATTTACACAGGAGCCGTAATTTATCAATTTGCAACAAGAATATTTTCATACTCATAAAGCGTGTTCAGACCTTTATTTAGAAATAGCATGAACATGAAAAATCATGAAAAAAAAGTTAGAAACCTCAGTTTGATTTCATGCCAAGAGTTCAAAAGATTGCATCCATTCAATTATTTTAGAAAAAAAAGGTCTGAAAATGTTTTAGATATTACGAAAAACATAATAAATTCACCATTTGTGTTATGGCAATAAGCTATAATGCACATGCGTATTCTTTTTATGTGATTCTTAGAGGTTGAATTCATATAAAAATCTGCCAAACTTCCCATACTACTTCTGAATAGGATTTCTATTTCATAAATTGTGTGAAATTTGTGAAAATAATGGTTCAGATCACTCAAAACACATGGAAATGTAGGTGCCCTTTTATGGGCAGTAATTGAGTCTGATTGTGCCCTAGAGAAAAAGTTTGGTACTGCGCCCAAACTAAATCTCACTGAAAGCTCATTTTTTGAGATATCAACCTAAAATTTGAAACACAACTTGTTCAGATTTTTGGCTCTGATTTTTCTGCCGTTTTAGAGTAGCCCAGGTTTTGAAAATACATATTTTATATAAAATATGAATAATTATTTTTTTACATTGTACATTTCCATAAACTCAAACTTCTATAACTTTTTTTCTGTTTCACTTTCTTAATTTATTTCACTTCGAGAAAAGTCTGCCAAATGTCTTCTTTAAAACGAGACCAATCTTACGTCAATATTCCAAAGCATTCTCGAATTACAGCCATTTAAGTTTGAAATGAAAATATCCATGACTATTCAAAAAAAGGGGGGTGACAGTTAAGGGGTTAAGAAATAGTTTCATGTATATACTGTATATAGTTTTATATATAATTTATATTAAATATAAATATAAAAATTTTATATATTAATAATATTTTTTTCTTAAAAATAGATGCATGTGTGTATTTATATATATATACAAAATAATTATACACAGTGCACCCACATATATTATGTAAACACAAACTTTTATTTTTGATGCGATTAATCGTGTGACAGCCCTATTCTGAAGTGCAACAATCACTTTGTATGATGAACGGCTTGAAAACCTTAAAGTCGGCAGGCATGAAATCAAATTTGACAAATCTTTTTATATGTAATATTGTAGTGTTTATTATAAATGATTTATCTGGGCACTTCATTATTTTTTTTTTACAAAAATTAATGTACCCTTATAATATTTAATCAAAGACATTACCCTTCCCTCCCCCATTGAAACGACCTCTCTTCTATTTCGGTCACTTGGAATGGCGAAAGGGGACCAGATCCGATGAGGGTGTGGCTATCGGTGCACCGCCTCTGAGAATCGCATTCAAATCTGCCTCCATTTTGTTTGCAGTGCCCAACCTCCCACGATCCAATCAATTCCTGGACGAAATCAAGCCCTACCCTATATTTTTTTCTAATTTCAGAAGCCGTTTCACTCGGCTTCCGTTTCAACTTCCGTTTCACGCCGACTATAAAGAGGTGGTTCAGAATTTTGGACATCAGGCCTCATTTTCAAGTTAGCCTTAGTGTTATTTATGAGTGGAGACCGTTTTCAAAAATCTTCATCCAGTCGTTCCAGTTGCATAGTTTGCCGGTGCTAGTCAATGGTAACTGCTAGCCTGCCATTAAAAACAGTTTTTACCCACTCCACAGTACACCAAATTCAAATAAATTATAACGCCAGACTATCGATGTAAATCCCGGAACACACCAAGCCGACGGTCGGCCGTCTGGCAGATTTTGTGCATTGGCCAATTAAGTTTCCTCGGTGTGATACGCATAGTTCCGTGCTTTTGGCTAAAAATAGTCCTCGTCGGCTTTATTTCGCCCGATTCAACATGTTGAATCGGCGTCGGGCCGTTGGGTAAAGAGAGAACTATGATTGGCTGTTCAGCTTAGTGAAAGAGTCAGTGCACGAGAATAAAAGCAAAACAGCAAGCAAAGAAGTCAAAACGGTAAAGATAGAAGGCTGTTCTTATGTTACTTCATTTTATCTGAGTGTTCCTTGGCGAATATTTCAATATTAACATGAGTGGAGTGGAATAAAGAAAGTGTTTAGCAGGATTGATATTCAAAAAGGTAAGCACGCGCTCCTTTGTTTACATTATGTGTATCTGCAGCCGCAGCGCCAGGTTTCCTTTTTGAATGACGAATATAGACTAATATATCTGCAGAAATAGACAGTAGGGGTGGTTAATCTGTCTGATTTCCCGATTCGATTCGATTACGATTATTGAAGTCCCGATTCGATTACAGTCGATTTTCGATTATTAACGATTCTCGATTAGCGATTATTGATTTTCCATTTCACAACAGTAAACAAAAATACACTAGACCAACATATGATTATATTAGCAGCAGCAACATTTTGGTATTAATTGCACTTTTTATTTGTTTGATATTCAATGAAAATGTAATGATGGTTACTAGTGAAGAGATGCAAACATGCCTTTTGTCAACTACTTAGGCAAACTATTATCTTTAAATATTTTTTTAAGCAATTGTGTTGCATTATAAAGACATTAAAATGCATTTTGTGATTTCCTTCTATTGAAAATCTTTGAAGCAAGTTTGGGGGGCTTGAAGGGCACCAAATTAAGAGAATCATCCAGAAATTCAAAAGAACAGCATTTATCTGAAATAGAAAGCTTTTGTAACATTAAACAATACCGTTCAAAAGTTTGGAGTCAGTAAGAAATTTTATTTAATTTTTGGGAGAAAGAAAAAAGAAATCTATACTTTTAGTCATCAAGGATAAATTAAATTAAGTTGATCAAAAGTTACAGTGAAGACATGTATAATGTTACAAATCGATTATCTGAATCTTTTGTGTGTGTGTGACTATAAATACTTTCTTTTAAATGTACAAAGTAATGACCCATAAAGAATTAACGTACAATATATTTTATTAACATTCCAAAGAACCAACAGGAAAATAAACGTGTCCCTGAACTAGGAGCATAACTTTAACTTACTTGTAGTAAATTAATATTATAACGACTGGTACAGCCGAGTGTTTTTCCTCCTCTGGCTGGAAACGTGTCATATGGCTTCTCATATCTGTCGTGTTTCCGTCGTTGGTTTTATTCTACAAAGCTTACAACTAGCGTGGCTCTTGCCCAGTTCCTTTCCCCTTCAACTTCAGAAGCCAAAATATTTCCACACGTCAGCTTTTAACCTAACAAGGAGGGTGTTTGGATCTCGCGCGCCATCGCGTCTCTGTTATGTGCACGCCTCAGACGGTTCGGTCACTGCACTTCCGTCTTTCGCGTTCCGTCAATATTACGTTATTATAAATATATATCAATTTTTTTTTTTTGGAAAATCGATTTTTGGATATTTGTGAATCGATTCAGGATCGTCCACGTCCGCATCGCGATGCATCGAAGAATCGATTTTTTTCCCCACCCCTAATAGACAGTTGGCTCATTATACGCAGGCGCAGAACACACATTCTAGCTGACAGTCGCCTGTAGTTCTCTCGGTGTGTTCAAGTGCAGCTTTTTACCTCGACGAGAGGCGACAACACAGTTGGCTTTCATCAGCGCTAGTTCCTTGGCGTCTTCTTGGTGTGTTCCGGGCTTAAATGTCTGTTAAGAGAATAATGTTAAAAATCAAACTATGATCAATGATCGCAATTAATTTACTGGAACTAGTTTCTCAGCAGCGGTGGAATTCTACTTTGCTACGTTTAGTAGTACTGCGCCGAAAAGTAAACGCCAAACCGAAGCGCACTACAGTCGAGACTACCTGTTTTACCTCTCGCTACCTCCCACTCGGTTGGCTAGGCAACTTAAGCTGCGTTTCCACCGCAATTACCAGGAACTTTTTTCATAGGAACTTTTTTTGCCCCAGACCGCTTGCTTACTGCGTTTACACCACACACTAAAGTACCGGTCCGGGGGCGGGAAGATTATGTAGTGACGTTGAAATGCGTGTGACTGCTCCTCCCATTCTGCACGTTTGTTTTGAGTTTTGAGTTTTGTTTGGAGGAGATTCAAGCTGTGCTGCTTGTGTGCTATTGGTTAACTAACGAGGTTAGTTTAGTTTAGTACTAACGAGGAGGATTTTTACCCAGAACTTCATTTAGACCCTGGTTCCTGTGGTGTAAACACACAAGCCCCTTTTCCACCAAAGCATTTTGAGAGCCGCTTCGGAGCCGGTGCCTGCACGCAAACCAGTTCTTTGTGTTTCGACAGCCAAAGAACCTGTTCTTGGCCAGGAGAACTGGTTCCAAAGCGGCACCAACTCTTTGCTGGACTAGATCCGTTCTTTTACCACGTCATGCTTACGTTGGGGGCTGGGGCGGGTTTAGATGTGTTCTTAACATCTTTCTGACCATAATAAAGGATCGCAAAGCCAAGAGAAACATTTGCAGAAACACGATGGAGCCCACCTTTGTAATTGCTATGCTTGAAGTTAACGCAAGCGTTTCTATTTTTGTAATTTTTTTTATTGAAGACATTATAAGCAAAGAAGAAAAGTCACATTATAGTACAAATAAATGGAAAGAAAAAAGACACAAGACAAGGGTACATAACTTATCAGAAAAGATTACACATCAAACGAAAAGATTAAAAGACTTACATATTTCAATTGTTTTTAAGCCTTACACGAGTTAGAGATAATCCCAAAGCAATGTTGTACTTGCAAGCGTTTCTAGCTAAGACGTATGGCGACGTGCACAGTGACGTAACAACGTCGTTCCCTGGGCGCTCTAGTCAGTGGAAAAACAAATAGGTGCTGAAGCGGTTCACAAGTTGAACCAACTCCGAACCAACTTTGAACCAGCACCAGTTCCGAACCAGTTCTTTTTTTTGGTGGAAAAGGGGTAACAGAGTTCCACCCCAAAGTTCCTAGTTCCTGGGGAAAGTTCCTGCGGTGGAAACGTGGCTTTAATTTCACTCGGTCAGACTGCGCTATTAAATACAGGGAACAAAGTAGGCCTATTACAATGTCATGAAAGGCTAGTTTGATTCTAACATTATTCTCGCAACAGACATTTACATCGATAGTCTGGCGTTATCATTTATTTGCTGTTGGTGTACTGTGGAGTGGGTTAAACTGTTTTTAATTGGAGGCTGGCAGTTACCGTTGACTCGCGCTAGCCTAGCACTGGCAAATTATGCAAGTGGAGTGACTGGATGACAATTTTTTAAAACAGTCTCCACTGATAAATAACAATAAGGCTAACTTGGAAATGAGGCCCAATGTCCAAAATTCTGAACCACCCCTTTAAGCCTTTATTCAACCGCAAATCAGATCAAGACGTTCAAGACAAACCTCAAACCTCAACTAACATCAAACCGCATTGGTTCTCACACATCACATGCCCAAACATCATGACATAGGAATTATAGAGCCCGATCTCATGAAAGTTCAGATCTGTAGCACGAATGTCATTTCTCGTGCCATTTATACGCCAAAACTAGTTTTTGCGTGTATATGGTACGCGTTTTTCGCGTGCATATGATACATACTTTTTGGCGTATAATAAGTATGAACTCCCCACCTACCTTCCCCCTAAACCTACCCAGGGGGCTTTCAGTGCGTAGCATATGCACGCAAAAACCTTTTTTTGGCGTATAAATGCCACAAGAAATGACAATCGTAGTATAGATACGCACTTTCATGAGACTGTGTTGGAATTATATTGATTTTCGTTTAGAAGTTTCTGACTTGACTTTGATTATATGGACAAAAACAGCTGAAACATTCTTCAAAATATCGTACATGTTCTGCAGAAGACAGAAAGCCAACGGTATGAGTTTGGAACAACATGAGGGCGAGTAAATTGACATAATTGT
This sequence comes from Cyprinella venusta, assembly GCA_038021265.1. Lineage (NCBI taxonomy): Eukaryota > Metazoa > Chordata > Actinopteri > Cypriniformes > Leuciscidae > Cyprinella > Cyprinella venusta. Next base: position 27,672,215 of record CM075871.1, read on the forward strand.
AATTTTTTGGATGAACAATTCCTTTAATGCAGTGCAGTCTTGTAGTGTCTCTGTCATGACAGTCAAGACAATCACAGCTTTGTTATAATGATCTTAACTGCAATGATGTCATGTCTGAATATTTTATTTGGCAATCTTGCAGTCAGCATGAGGTTTTCCTATCCTCTCTCAAAGGTCAATGAATCCAGGAAGTCATATTCACAATTTCCTTGGGTTTGTAAGCAACACTGAGAACACTGAGGTATTTGTGTGTGCTCGTGTTCTCTGGATAAACCTCGCATTGATGCTGGGAATAGCCAGTTCTTTTTGCTAGTATGGAATTCTGCCTCAGGCTGCTTGCAGATCTTACTTTTTGCAAAATCACCAGATCCTTATAACAGAGAGTGAAACTGCACTCTTCACATGAACCTGAGACTGTATACTAACAGACCTCCAGGAACTTAGTGTAAAGAGAAAGCTATTTATATAATGAGGTTGTTTTTTTCCTTTTTATTATTGAAATTGCTGTGAGGTTGAGTTGCCAATTATAGTTGTTGTTACTAGTCAATCAGGTTTGCAATATAGTTTGTACACATTGGGTCTCATTCATGAAACATTCGTAAATATACGAGTAAATATGAGAGTGATTTGCGCGTAAAGAGAACTTCCCGAAAACTCTTCTCCTGATTCACAAATACTTCGTAAATGTCAGATGTGATAGTAAAATGTGTGTATGTGCTAATGAATTCCAACCAATCGTAAATGGGATGCGCGTGCACGTTCATTCTCAATTATACCATTAATCAGGCCCATTATATCCGACTGACATTTATATGCATATAATAACATGAATGCGAATGAAAAAGAAAGATTTCTCGGATGCAGAAATTGAAGTTTTATTACCACAAGTTCATACAAAACGCCACATTTTTTTTCAGCGTAGCCTAGCCTACATAGTGGCGGATCAGGTCCTAAAAAAGGAAGCAATTGGCAGCATATTACAGATGCAGTTAATGGAGTTTCATCTGTTAATCGGACAGTCCCAGAAGTGAGAAAAAAATGGTTTGACATTAAGCTTGACAGCAAAAAACAAATTAGTTGACTTCGGAAAAATCGTATTCAAACTGGAGAAGGACCGCCATCACCAGATCTGCTATTACTGACTCTCATAATAAAAGTAAAAAGAAAAACCGCATGGAATTACTATATAAAATATTTTTTTCAAAATGCTGTTTAAATATGTACCCGATAAGGTGAATTAAAATGCAGCCTTATTAATGAGCAAAACGTTTGGATGTTAAGCGCACCATTTACGCGTGGCTGGGAGCAGGTGTAGATTTCTTGCGTACCAACTAACATTTGGAAAATACGAAAATTTTAATGAATCCGAAAATTTACTCCAGAACCGTTTTACACACGATTTACACACAAATTCGTTCTGCTCGTGTTTCATGAATGAGACCCATTGGACGCTGAAATATTAAGATCAGGTTGAAATGATCAAGGATCTTTTTAAATGTAATCCTCAGTTGTATGTTTCTAATGGTGGGATTTTTCAGTAGTATAGTAGTAGTTGCAGGCGCTTGATGTGTTAATGTTGGGGTTGGGTGTGCTTGTAAACGTTTGATCCAGAGATCTGTTAATTTATCCAAAATCATACATGCAATATGTTATTAAATAAAGACATTATTATCATGTCATTCTAAATACGATTTTATTTTTTCTTTAAGTGAAACATTAAGGATCATTTGAAAAAGTGTTGTTTGCACCCCAGCGTTCTTCAAAATATAAGTCACGCAGGTTTGGAACTACATGAGGTTGAGGAAATTACAAAAGAAAAGCCTCATTACGTGGATAAGATTCTTCAAAATCTTAAGTAATTTGGCATTAACTTTTTTTATTTCTTGGAGAAAAAAGCTGCGAATAGTTTTGTTAAAATATTACATATATTTGTATGCAGAAACAGGAAATTATATTACAGAGAGGACTCCCAAAGACCATGCTGTGTGTTTCCTTTGTTAATAACAAGGCAAGGTTAGTTCAGGTTGTAAAACCAATGTTATATGGTACAACCTGCCAAACACTATGATATTTATGAAGTAATAATTAATGATTACTTGAAAAATATGTAAAAACTAGGGCTGTAGAGCTCGCTCGATAAAGGATTTTGAAGGCCGATACCGATACAAATATTTTGGGGTTTTAAAATCCGTTATTCCGATATATCGGCCGATATTTTATTTTTTTAAACTGGACATGATAGTCACAAATTTTGTCATGCTTATTTGAGTAAAGAGAACTGATGGGGATGTTATTTTAATTGTTTTTCAAGCAATGTATGTATCGTGACCAACTCAACGAGTGTTGCCAACAGGAATGGTATAGAGTGCCCTCTGGTGAACAAACTATACAACTCCAACATTCATGACATGGTTCAAGCGTGTTTCGTCCGTTTTTATTTTATTTTTGAAATATTCATTTATCGGCCATTATAACTGCCGATACCGATAATTTGGAAAATGCCTAATATCGGCCGATAATATCGGTCTGCCGATATGTGAAACGATTAATCGTGATTAATCACATCCAAAATAAAAGTTTGCGTTAACATAATATATGTGTGTGAACTGTGTATAAGCATTTTGTATATATAAATACACACATATACATGTATATTTTTACAAAAAAATTGTTATTTATATATAAAATATTTATGTATAGTATAAATTATATATATATATATATATATATATATGCAAATGTTTCTTAAATATATACATGCGAGTCTATTTAAATAACACAGTTCACACACATGTATTATGTAAATACAAGCTTTTATTTTGGATGCGATTAATCGCGATTAATCGTTTCCCAGCCCTAGTGAAAACATGTAGAAAATAATGAGTAGGAAGTTGACACATTCAAGGTGTAAGTAAAATACATTATTGTTTTAAATGGTGTAAAGGCCCTGACATATTTCAATTGAAATCGAAGCACAAACTGACCTCATTTACAACTAAATGAGGTCAAAATGAAGTTTGTTTGGAGTTCGTTTATGGAGTTTGAAACAGCTTGCTCAAAAAAAAAAAAACCTTTCCAGAATATCTGGACCTTTAAAGTTTTCTAAACCAACATGGATGCTTATCTTTTTTATTATCTTGGACGTTCTATGTTGTTACAATGTTATTGGCCCTTTGTGTGATGAACAGATATGTGAATGACTCTGCTCTTTCTTTTTTTTAAATGGCAAACCCTTCACACGTGCGTTTCATTATAGGAGGTAAATGAGCTCTGTATAGGGGTGAGTGGAATGAGCGTTGAACAAGATCCCTACTATCTACATCCGTTGACATGTTCACAGACAAGTTTTAAACGTATCTTTCTTGTTGATTCTTTCCACTAACCATCCCCCTGCAAGCAGCAGTTGTTGTACGTGTTTTGCAGAATGATACATTTTTTTTTTCTTTTTTCTTCTTAAAAGCTTCTGTTGTTGCTCATGTGACACTAGAGTGTTGGATACAGACAAACAATCCTCTCTGCTGACTAGAGCATCAGACACTCGGAAGAACGTCTCTCTCAGAGTCCCTCAATATATAGCCTATCCGCCTGGGATCAGGGATCCAATCAGATGCATTGAGCGATCCATAACCTGCTTAGCTTTGGCAGAAATAGGGCAGGCTTCATTCTTTTATTGTTCAGTATGAAATAGAGCAGTTTATGCTTTAAATATGAACCAGGAGTTGGATTTTATGTTTCTAAAAGTAAGTGCTGGAATTAATATCCTTTTGCTTTTCTTTAACGCATGTAATTTCACTGTGCTACTTCCCTCTTAGTTGATGATCAGGGGTTTTGAAGAAACTATATGAATTGTTAAGAAAATCCCTGGTGGTCTCTCCCCCCTTTGTTTTTTTCAAACATTTATTAGAATATTCCTATGAATGTTAAATTTATTGACCATTTTCTTGAGAGAGAGTCTTTCTTGCATGAAAAAAGACTAATTATTTTTAGTTACATCAATTCTGAGTCGAACTGATTCAAATAAATCGACTTATTTCTTGCACCTGCTTTTGGTGTTCTTGGTCATTATAGATACATTTTCATATTTCTAATGGCTCCAATGTTCTCTTTGCACAGTTTGTGTTCAGTTCAGCTAATACTTTGGAACTATTGTGGATATAGATTCGATTAATTAACTTGATACTACTACTACTAGGCCTATACTACGATAATAAATTGTAAAAATGCATTAAAACTTAAGGGATCCAGTTATGCTTTTTCACTTTTTTGACTTTAGTTAGTGTGTAATGTTGCTGTTTGAGCATAAAAAAGATGTGCAAGTTTACAAAGCTCAAAGTCCTCTCCAAAGGGAGATATTTTGTTTCTGTCAGGACAACGTATCGTCAGATACGATTGACAATTAGCGTTCAGTTTGGATTGGCGGTATGGTTCCGTTCTGGGTGAGAACTTCCTGCGCATCCATGCTGCGTAGCATGGATAAGAGCAGTGATAACCCCCCTTAGGGTAAACAGAACAGAACCAGCATGAATGTATGTACATATCATTCAAGATTTTATACAACGTAATTCGCGAATTTATTCTCAAATGCTGACTGAGCAAGAGGAGGTGCTGGGGATGGAGGAGGGTAATTAGCTCCTGAGAAACGCGACAGCTCCTGATAATATTGAAGGAGCTTATATATGTATACAGTGATAGGCGTCGTATTCCTATAGGTAGATGTGGATCAGCTGAGAGTCAGCTGATGCAAGCTTGACTAACGTGACCTGGCAGAACTGACGCTACGCTTGGTTTAACAGAATCCACTTTTCAAGATCTTCACTGAATGTCTCGTTTGGACTGTAACGCGATTTTTTTCTGGGCTTTATGAAGTCATATTGTTTCTCATTTAAATAATCCCCGCCCACGGAATAAGGAGAAAAGCGGACAGGGCCTGGTTGAGCTGTTGCGATATCAATGAGACGTTTTTTTTTTTTTTTAGCGTAAAAATTAACGTATTTTAAAACTGTTCCTGAACATTATAATCCTGATGTTCTTCTGTGGGCTGCACATTTTACGGAGAAAATCTTCCAGAGAACCACAAAGAAGGCTAAACATGAATTGGAGCAGTTTCCACTTTGTCGGGACAATCTGTTGTTGGATCACAACTTATACGTCTCATTATTTGTAGTTGCGTTTAAGCAGTTAGAATTATAAGTTTTATATGCTCCCCTGCTAGCCAACATTAGTGTTGTTTACTATAGCTTTTGTAAGCTCTTGCTTTTGTAAGGCTGTTTACCGCCCCTTAGGAAATTAACTATGTTTTTGCGATTGCTAATTGTTTGAAAACCCATGGTTTTTCATGATTTAATGGTGGATAACATCGTATCTATAATGTATAAGAAAAACATACCACTCTGAATCTTCCTGTGAAATCCGTGCTTGCAAAGTCGGAATCCGTTCTTGGTGATCCTCTTGTTTGTTAACAATAACATTGTCAGGGTCTGAATCGGGCTCGAATTGGTTTGAAATTGCCGCCATCCTTTATTTACACTAGAGTAGAGCTTGCAGTTATGGAGTTGCGGACTGCCAATCACAACACACTGTTCAGCTAACCAATCACATCACATTTTGTATTTCGGAAGGAGGAGCTTATTCGAAAATGACTTGTTCGGAAGTTGCGACCGATAAAGGATTTTGAAGGCCGATACCGATACAAATATTTTTGGGTTTTAAAATCCGATATTCCGATATATCGGCCGATATTTTCTTATTTATTTTTTTTTATTAAATATTGTTGGAGTTCACACACACGTGTAAAAGAAAAGCTAACTTTTCTGCACAAGATACGTTTGATACTTTTTCTCTATGTCTAAATGTTCACTCCTCGCAAGTATAACTTACATTTTACAATGCAGGGATTGTAACTAGAGATATGCTGATTATAAATACAGTAATCATTACTTTATTTAGGCAGAAAAAGTTCATTGTGGTTTCCAAGCTCATTAATGTTAACGTTAGCAGTCTTCCACTGATTATAGTGGCATTAGATGGCTTTGTGGTTAGCTAGTCTATGATGAGCCATAATTGAGCAATAGATAACATCATACTGCAAATTGTAAAACATACATTTTCAATATAACAGGCCAAGGAGAGACGATTAAAGCGTGTTTCGTCCGTTTTATTTCATTTTTTAAATATTCATTATCAGCCATTATAACTGCCGATACCGATATTTTGGAAAATGCCTAATATCGGCCGATAATATCGGCCGGCCGATATATCGGTCTGGCTCTAATATATATATACATGCATGTGTGCGTATTTATATATACAAAATAATTATACACAGTACACACACATATATTACGTAAACACAAACGTTTATTTTGGATGCGATTAATCGTTTCACAGCCCCCAAATCAAGACATACTATGACCCCTTTTTACAACAAACACACACACATTGTGTCAACATTACATACACAATTATATATACAGAAAAAGATATCCAACAATAGCTCCAAAACTACCCCATTTTAATATTTATGCTTTCAGGGGCAATATGAGAAGAACCAATTTACAAAGCTTAGGCTATTTTTTCATAGGAATCATTTTCTGGAGTGGTTATGCAGTATCCATAATCATGAATCAGTGTGAACTGATATAAGGATTGAATCATGCAGCAATTATGCTTATAAGGAAGACGCTCTGCTCAGTGGCCTGAAGGAAATGAGCAGTGATCTCACATCATGAGATTTTATTGTCCGTGTGTACATTGCATCTCCATTTAATTTGACCGAATTTAATCTTGCGTCATTACGTTTGGATGAGATCCTGTCTCGGCTGTGGTTATTCATCGGCATGGGTGTTAACACTGTTCTGTGCCCCAGAGAATCCTGGATAACCTGGCTTAGGAATGCTTGGAGTAACTGTAAACAAGTGCAATGTAGTTATTTTTGTTCAACAAACAGATTTGGTGGGATTTCAGGCATTTTTTGGCAAGCATATGTGAGAGCTGGTCAATAGTAACAGTGCAGCGGGTGAAGGGTTTACTGGTGAAGGGAGACTCTGGGAAACAGCAGGCAGCAGATTTTCACATGAGCGTCTGTCATGTGATGGTCTGTATTCCCCCTCTCTGTTTTTCCTTGTTTTCTCCTTTAGACTGTGAGGTCAAAGCCCAGAGCATCATGTAACATTTAAAGGGATAACTCACCCGAAGATGTTTAGAAGAATGTCTAAACCGCTCTTTTACGTGAATGAAAAAGAATGAAAGCGAAAGGACTGGGGCTGTCAAGTTTCATAAAGGACATAAAAACATCATTAGAGTACCTTAAATTGAGTTGTTGTTGTTGTTGTTATTATAATAATTATATTGTGTACAGGTTATATTATGCAGATTGTAAATGTAAATCAGATTAATTTTATTGTATGGAATAGAACAGATATTTTTCTGAGGTGTCACATGTGTGAACTTTTCCCTTTATACAAATTTCTCTCTCTCTTGCAGTCAGCTGAGATGTGAATGTCATACAGATGAGGAATTCCATTTAATTGATTTTGTAATCTTCAAGCTCTCACACAGAGAGCCATGTGGTCTGTCTAAAATGAGGGGTGGATTATAGTGTGTCTCCGTTTTATGAGTTTGTGGATAGCCGGAGGGCTGTACCAGAGACCTGTGTTACTGGGCTTTTGGACGTTCGACATCAAGATTTATGGAGGAATCGACTCACTTTGATTGAATCTGACCTCTTTGTCACATTGAAATTTGAAATGTGATCAATGTGTTTGATAGAAATGGATATCTGTTTATCTTTGAGCGGATGAGTGGAGTGAGGCAAGTGTAAGTAGAGGGGAAAAGAAGTTGTGACTTCGAAAGTGAAAGCTGAGGGTTAATTCTATAATCTCCGTTTGGCCGTGAAACGGTTTACACTGCTTTGTAAAGTACCTCTTTCTCTCTCTAAAACACTCAAATAATCACATTCCTCTTTTAAAAAGGTCATTTTTGGTTTTGTATTTTGGTTTAAGTCAATTGCACATGCTTGAAGAATTGGTGTTTATCTTAGTGTTGTCATGATGCATTACCTTGAAAAATATTGATATTCTATTGTATACCATTTTCGAAACTATGGGGAAAACTCCCATATGTATATTTTTTAAATTGTCTAAATTTTTTGTCCATCCATTAAAATTCTAGGCAATCAATATTTTCAAGCCTTAAAAAAGTATGACACATCGTAAGTAGGGTTGTGTATCGTTTTTGAATTTGAACGATTCTGATTCCGATTCCTTGTTTCGATTCCGGTTCCCAACGATTCTCGATTCCGATTCTTTTAAGAGGCAGGGTCAAAAAGGTTTAGCTAACCTTGCTAACCAACGGTCTTTGAAGGAAATACTCCTTTCTAAAGGGAAATACTCCTTTTTTGTCACAAATTTTGCATTTTGCCGAGATTTTGTTATTTTTAGAAAAGTGAAGCCACACTTTGGACCGCCGACGTAAGCTACTCATGTTCGACTCGCGCGGTTATGCCAACACTTCCGGTAGATGCTTCTTCATTGGTGTTGTTCAGCGGGTTCTTCTTCCACTCGGCGGACTGTGAATATCGAAACTAGGAATCAAAATTTTAACTTTTGAACGATTCCGGGAAAAACGAAAAGTTAGTCCCGGTTCCAATCGATACTCGATTCTCGATACCCAACCCTAATCGTAAGTAACATTCAGTAATCCATACAGTAATCCATGAATCGATCCAAGTCTTCTGAAGAGACTTCGTTTTAAAGGATGAACAGATATATATATATATATATATATATATATATATTAAATTTAGGTTTATATTCACATATTAACATGAATCAATTACCATTATAATTATCTCACCTAAATCTTTCCTCACTCAGAAGCTGTTTAAATGACACAGTTTTCAACTAAAAACATAGTTTTTATGCGTTTTGGACATTTATTTGAAAACGCAAATTTTTGAAAATGGATTATAAAATGCAAGTTTTTGAAAACAATACCCTTATCATCTCTGTGTGAACTACAAAAACATGAATATGTGGAAACAGTGATGTCATGAACATGTGTAGGCTATTATGTGTTTAGTATAGGCTTTTTTTGTTGCAAATGAAAGGATACACATGTTAACATTAATAAAAATAAGGGTGGCATACGGGCATCATCACAAGTGGTTATAAAAATTACAATATAGACAAACATTTTGTCATCATGAAAAATTAAAGGTTCCTTACAACAGACTCAATGATTATGTTTCTAAAGCCTTTGTGTTCAAAGGTTTTAAAATTTTCTTAAAGGAAGTAAAATTGGACTTTATATCAGAGGAGAAATTGGGATTACAATGAATGTTTCAGGCTTTGTGAAGATGAAATTTACCCAGAAGACAAAGTAGTAATACAGTGTTATCAAGATTAACATGCTTAGAATGAAAATTGGACAAAAAATGGTTTTGATAATGTTGTCATCTGTACAAAGAAAAAACATTATAACTCGCAGTTGTGAGTGTCAGTATCTCACAATTCTGAGAAAAGAAAAAAAAGTTTGAATTGCGGAGTTTATATCTCACAATTTATTCTTGCTAATGTGACCTTATTTTTCAGAATGGAGAGTTATCTCACAATTCTGACTGTATAACTCAATTTTGAGATAAAAAAAGTCACAATTACCTTTCACTTTGCTTATTCTGTCGAGGAAACAAGCTTTGAGAGGTAACACTTTATTTCGATAGTCCACTTTAGTCATTCTACTAACTTTAAGTAACTTTTCAACTACATGTCAACTAACTGTCAATAGAGTATTAGCTTAATTGGCTTTATGCCCAGCTGCACTACTTCCTGAACTTCAGCCAGCTCCTTGTTTCCTGTCTGCCATTATTGGGCAAACTTGATTAATTCAGGTGTGTCTGATTATTGTTGCCATGACTACTGAAGTCAGACACACCTGAATTAATCAGTTTGTCCAATAATGGCTGAAAGGAAACAAGGAGCTGGCTGAAGTTCAGGAAGTAGTGCAGCTGGGCATAAAGCCAATTAGACTGTCAGCTTAATATCTGCTAACACTTTATTTTGTTGGTCCCCCAACATTCAAATGAACATGAGTAACTTGGCGACTACAAGTAAACTTATTTCCTAACCCAAAGCCTAACACCTAACCATAACAGTCTACTGACAGTCTACTATAATATACTAATACTCTAATGAGAGTTAGTTGACATGTAGTTGAAAAGTTACTTATAATTAGTAGAACATCTAAAGTGACTATCGGAATAAAGTGTAACCCTTTGAGATGCACAAGTGTATCACTTCTGTGGAAAATGAATACTGGAACAATTTCAGATATTTCAGCGTCGATACATGTAAAAAAAATGATATTTACAACACTAGTTTATCTATTGTGTGAGGCAGCTTAGTTGGGTGATATATCAGTAAAAATGTTTTGTCAGTTGAACTTCAAGTTTAATTTCCATTGTATTTGTTATTATGTAACTTAAGACAACTAAAGAAGTTATAGTGCACCAAAAATGTAAAATGTAATGTAAAATAATGTAAAATAGTGCACCAAAAATGTAAAATTCTGTAATTACTCCATTGTATGTTATATTCCAGTTTTCATTAAATAGCACTTTGGGAAGAACAGATCAATAAGCTATTATCTGTTAAGCATTTAATCACTGTGCCCAGATCATCAAGCCAGTGAATTACTGCAATTCTTGAGCAAATTGTTCAGATCATTTTTAACCAATCAACTGATTTATTGGAGACTCAAAAGAATGATTGGTTTCCAATTGGACATTGCTACTTCTCTCATGAACTAATGAGAACCACTGTAGGTCTGGGGTCAACATTATCAGTTAATAATCACTAGAATTGCATACATTCTTCACACAAAGTTATCATACGACCTCAGGTCATATTGACATACTGTAGTCATACTGTCAACAATGTCTTTGAGTTCTTTTTGAAAGCTTCAGTCTCCATTCATTATAGTTAGCATTACTTCAGAATATCTCATACGAGTTTGGAACGACATGAGGGTTGGTAACAATGAAAGCATTTTCTTTTTTGGTAAACTATAGTTTTAATACAGATCATTATAGGATTGATAGTCATGTGTGCAAGACTGCATTCATGATGGCACTTAAAAATGCAGTGGAAGAATGAGTAGCCTATGCCTGAATCACCTCATAATCTTCACTTCAGGAACATAGTACTTAAGTAACGTTGTCCAGAGTGAATGACGTGGTTTTGAAATGAGTTTTCACGTGGCTCTGTGAGATCAGTGTGGGTTTCAATGAACCGCTCCAGTTGAATGGGATTGGAATGTCACATCAGGTGAAGATTAAGTTAATGACTGTTAGTTAGTGGTGTAGTTCACCTTTTTGGGATTAGTCTCATCTAAACCTTTAAGTCTTCATGCTGGAGTTTCCCCCGGGTTAGCCTTTGCACACTGTTGGACTTGATGCTCTTCATATATATATATATATATATATATATATATATATATATATATATATAAACACTGTTTCCAGAACCTGCGAGAGTACAAGGCCGGCTGTGCACAAAGTTTGATTCATAAAGTGGAGCTATTCCATCTTTGCAAGTATATTCTGGCGCTTCTGACACAGCCTGCAAGTTTGTTTTCATATTTTAAGAATTTGCTACTGACTATTTAAATGTGAATTTTGAACAGTACAGAGTAGCGCTTGCTTGTCGTTACTACATCACAAATGCAGACATAGTTTTATGTTTAGTGTTCTCATACCCGTAGCGCGGCGCATAAAAACTCATTATAAGTGATTGTAATCAGCAATTATGTACCCAATGAAATAAAAACGTATCAATTTAATACAATCTGGTCCAGTCGCGCAAGTTGATCGATTAGCTTAGTAATACCGATATAATCACCTGTCATTATTGCTTTGGGAGCTGATGTTCCAAATATGGTCAGGGGCGTGACACTTCCGCCACATGTTTAAGGTTTTTGGGCCAATCACAATGCACTGGATCAATGGCCAATCAGAGCACACCACGGGGAATAGAGGCAATCAAAAAGGCGGGGCATATGCTGCGTTCAAGTCATCACGTATAGATCGTAATTACGAGTTGAACGCACTTGAACGCAACCACAATGTCGTAAATACCAGTGGGTTCTCGGGATTTTCTTTAAGCCCCGATCTGTACGAGTTGGGGGCGTGTCAGTGAGAAACATGGGGGAATCAATAGATGCAACGTAGTTGACGATAAATTTTAATTGAATTTCAATGTTTACTCATTGACGTTGTAAGGCTTTTTTCATTAATAAAGCAAGCTCTCTGTATGATCAAAATATGATATCATTGTAATATAAAAATTATACCTAATGATAGAATTTACATTGGCTTCATAAGCTAATAAAAAACATAAAAAGAAAAACACACCTGATGCGCATTCTTTGTCCTTCATTTCCTATTAGCAGAGTTAACAAACCTTGCTGTATTTTCATGTAATTCATTAAAAGAAGATACACCGCCATTTTGCTCCGACGAAACTGACTTGAACGCATCTCACGGCGTAAACACGACTTCCCACCTCGTACGTGTGAACTTCCCAGGGGGACTTGAATGCAGCAATACAGGAGCATTAATAATGTACGATATGTGTAAAATAATGACTTTTTTACGTAAAACCGCATAAACACATTGCATTAAACCAAATACACAAAATAATATTCGTTTTAGAACCATCAAATGGCCCCTTTAAAGAAATGATATGTCAACACATTACTGTATAACTCTATGTCTGACATTTTTTTTTTTTTTGTGAGTGAGTGAGTGGTTAATACAAAATGATAACTTTTCACTCGCGCATTTAAATGCAGTTTTCAATTCCAAAATCTAGTGTGATTGAGGCCTCTGAGCATTGAATATCTATAATAAAACCTTCTGGATGCATCATTTCATATGAGTGTGTGTGTGTGTGTGCTGAACATGCCACAAGTTCATGTATTATGTCACATTACAGATGCCCTTTCATTAGTTGCTGGGTCAGGTGTGTGCGTGTATGTCTCTCTGTCTGCTGAATCATGTGGTTGTGTCACATGAGGATTATCGTGTTTTCTCAGATGTATTGCAACCACACATACTGATTTTCACATTGTCTCCTAATCCTCTATTTTCTGGCATTATGGGTAGGCTAATCGTCATTGAGTGTGAATGTGACCAAGTGGGAGAGAGGAGCAAGTTGTGTCGGGTGTAGTGACCGTGTGTGTGTGATCTTGTTGAGAAGCTATTTTTATCCTCTCTCCTCTTGTTCCTGTCTCTCTGTTGCTAGGAGCTCAGTTCTGGGATGGTCTTCTCCAGAGACTCAGGTTAAACAAACGCGCAAGTCCCTGCATCTTGCGTATTGTTTCTGAACCGTATGTGATTTATAATTGTTGTTATTAGTGGTGGAGTGGACAACTGATTGGCAGTTTTTGTTTAATATCACCATCAGCCGACACCTTTTTCTGTTTGGTTGATGTGTTGGAAGTGGGACTTTTATTTTGACATCGCTGAGAATGCCAGCAACTGAGCACACAGCGCTCCATTCTCCATCTTCCCTGTTCTCTTTTTAATACGTTATTATCATAGTGTCTGCTTTTATATTATTAGTAATAGAAAGACAAACAATAACACTAACACATCTACTGTCAGCATTTAGCAAATACACATTTATATTCAAATCTTTGAACATCTAATAAACATTTGATTTCACAAACATTGCAGACTAAGTCGAATCCATCTTGTGAAGTGTGAATTGGTAGACTGCATGAACGCTTGTATTCCGTGTGCAAGTAGACTACACTCACCGGCCACTTTATTAGGTACACCTGTCCAACTGCTCGTTAACACTTAATTTCTAAGCAGCCAATCACATGGCGGCAACTCAGTGCATTTAGGCATGTAGACATGGTCAAGACAATCTCCTGCAGTTCAAACCGAGCATCAGTATGGGGAAGAAAGGTGATTTGAGTGACTTTGAACGTGGCATGATTGTTGGTGCCAGAAGGGCTGGTCTGAGTATTTCAGAAACTGCTAATCTACTGGGATTTTCACGCACAACCATCTCTAGGGTTTACAGAGAATGGTCCGAAAAAGAAAAAACATCCAGTGAGTGGCAGTTCTGTGGGCGGAAATACCTTGTTGATGCCAGAGGTCAGAGGAGAATGGCCAGACTGGTTCGAGCTGATAGAAGGGCAACAGTGACTCAAATAACCACCCGTTACAACCAAGGTGGGCAGAAGAGCATCTCTGAACGCAGAGTACGTCGAACTTTGAGGCAGATGGGCTACAGCAGCTGAAGACCACACCGGGTGCCACTCCTTTGAGCTAAGAACAGGAAACTGAGACTACAGTTTGCACAAGCTCATCGAAATTGGACAATAGAAGATTGGAAAAACGTTGCCTGGTCTGATGAGTCTCAATTTCTGCTGCGACATTCGGATGGTAGGGTCAGAATTTGGCGTCTACAACATGAAAGCATGGATCCATCCTGCCTTGTATCAACGGTTCAGGCTGGTGGTGGTGGTGTCATGGTGTGGGGAATATTTTCTTGGCACTCTTTGGGCCCCTTGGTACCAATTGAGCATCGTTGCAATGCCACAGCCTACCTGAGTATTGTTGCTGACCATGTCCATCCCTTTATGACCACAATGTACCCAACTTCTGATGGCTACTTTCAGCAGGATAATGCGCCATGTCATAAAGCTGGAATCATCTCAGACTGGTTTCTTGAACATGACAATGAGTTCGCTGTACTCAAATGGCCTCCACAGTCACCAGATCTCAATCCAATAGAGCATCATTGGGATGTGGTAGAACGGGAGATTCGCATCATGGATGTGCAGCCGACAAATCTGCGGCAACTGTGTGATGCCATCATGTCAATATGGACCAAACTCCCTGAGGAATGCTTCCAGCACCTTGTTGAATCTATGCCACGAAGAATTGAGGCAGTTCTGAAGGCAAAAGGGGGTCCAACCCGTTACTAGCATGGGGTACCTAATAAAGTGGCCGGTGAGTGTATATGCGGATTGAGTGCGGAGAGGAGAGTTCAAATGACCCTGGACACACACTATTGACAAACTTTAAACCCTTGATTTCGAACTAATTTTCATTTCGCTAAATTAATCATATTAAATATTCAGTATTAATTTGCTCTATATTGGCACCAGCCATCAAAAAATCTATATCAGTCGACCATTAATTATCATGCATATACAACTCTCTATACACACACATTTAGGGCTTTATTCACATCTTGGCTAAACATTCATCAACAAGCTTAACCATGTTTGGTTGACCTGTAAGAATTAATGAGGTTAATTCTCGTGTGTTACGCAGCACATTTAAACCAATGAGGTTAATTCTAATGTGTTAAACAGTACATTTGAACCAATGAGGTTAATTCTCGTGTGTTACGCAGTACATTTGAACCAATGAATGAGGTTGATTCTTGTGTGTTACGCAGCACATTTGAACCAATGAGGTTAATTCTCGTTGTGTTACTCAGCACATTTCAACCAATGAGGTTCATTCTTGTGTGTTACTCAGCACATTTGAACCAATGAGGTTAATTCTCGTGTGTTACACAGTACATTTGAACCAATGAGGTTAATTCTCGTGTGTTACGCAGCACATTTAAACCAACGAGGTTAATTCTCATATGTTACGCAGCACATTTAAACCATTGAGGTTAATTCTCGTGTGTTGTGCAGTACATTTGAACCAATGAGGTTAATTCTCGTGTGTTACGCAGCACATTTGAACCAATGAGGTTCATTCTTGTGTGTTACTCAGCACATTTGAACCAATGAGGTTAATTCTCGTGTGTTACGCAGTACATTTGGACCAGTGAGGTTCATTTTTGTGTGTTACTCAGCACATTTGAACCAATGAGGTTCGTTCTCGTGTGTTACGCAGTATATTTTAACCAAGAGGTTAATTCTTGTGTGTTACGCAGCACATTTGAACCAATGAGGTTCATTCTTGTGTGTTACGCAGCACATTTAAACCAATGAGGTTAATTCTCGTGTGTTAATTTGAACCAATGAGGTTAATTCTTGTGTGTTACGCAGGACATTTTGAACCAATGAGGTTAATTCTCGTGTGTTACTCAGCACATTTGAACCAATGAGGTTCATTCTCATGTGTCACGCAGCACATTTGAACCAATGAGGTTCATTTTTGTGTGTTACGCAGCACATTTGAACCAATAAGGTTCATTCTCATGTGTTAATCAGCACATTTGAACCAATGAGGTTCATTCTTGTGTGTTACTCAGCACATTTGAACCAACGATGTTCATTCTCGTGTGTTACGCTGCACATTTGAACCAACGAGGTTCATTCTCGTGTGTTACGCAGCACATTTGAACCAACAAGGTTCATTCTCGTGTGTTACGCAGGACATGTGAACCAATGAGGTTCATTCTCATGTGTTACTCAGCACATTTGAACCAATGAGATTCATTTTTGTGTGTTACGCAGTACATTTGAACCAATGAGGTTCATTCTCGTGTGTTACGCAGCACATTCGAACCAATGAGGTTAATTCTTGTGTTACGCAGTACATTTGAACCAATGTGGTGCTTTCTCGTATGTTGCGCAGCATGTTTGAGCTTCCGCAAGAGGTTTGTTCTCTTGCATCAAACTGGTTTGGTTGAGCTTCTGTTTATGTTTGTTATTCTGTTATTAATTCTTTTTGTCATTTAAAGCGATGGAATCTCTTCAGAAAATTTGGACTAAACCTCTCAGTTCATATGGATTAGTTTTACGATCTCTTTTTGAAATTTTTGAAGCGTCAAAGTCGTAGTTGCGTAGCTGTCAATGGAGGGACAGAAAGCTCTCAGATTTCTTCAAAAAAGATCCTCATATCTGAAGATGAATGAAAGTCTTTGACAGACAGGATGAGAAATTAATGACGGAATATTTATTTTTGGGTGAACTATCCCTTAAATGTATTTGAATTACATCAAAAACTGGAAGCAGAATAAAAGCATAATGCTTAATTGAGAAATACTTCCATTTTATTTTTTTAAGTTGTTAATTTATTTAAAGGATAGGCCAATGTTTATACTTTCTCCTTCTGTTGGATAGTACTCTGAAATTTCACTAGTATTGGTACTTTGAAGTTAATATCACTCCATGTTAAAAATGCATGAGCAGTGTTCTGAGGTGTAGGGCAGTGTGTCTGTGTGTGTGAGGCTCATACACCAAAGAGTTATAATGATGGTGTGGAAACCTGGAGTGGACTATTCCCATCTGGCCCGCGTGACTAACTCTGACGTAACCACTGCTGACACGGTCAGGCTGCTTCTGAAACGCTTAACGCACACTGACTCAGAAACATGTAGGATTGAGAATTGTTTGAAATAGATCATCCATGCTGACTTATTCTCTTTAGGCTATATTTTGTGTGAGGTTTAAAAGCATTTGTATCAATATTGTATAATTTTCTTTTGTAATATTGTGGATAATGGACCATAGTCTGGAGGTCTTAACTTTTCTTTGGTGTTGTTGTTTGTTTCTGTCTTCATGTTTATAGGGTCAGTCGTTCATGTATAATCAGGATTATTGGTTGGTTCTGGTTGTTCTCTCAGATGAACTGCTGTTTGTCTACTGTTGTCATGACTGCATTCATGCTGTCTATTATTATGCTTGTAATTATGATTTAGTGATGTGGCAGATCAGGCAGGATGACAGCTGATGCAAAATTATAAGCCAACTATAAGTTTAAAAAAAACATTAATAATGATAATGAAATAATAATAATGAAAAAAAAAAAAACATTAACCACTGCATGGAGTATGTTGTATAGCATGACATGATTCTTTAAAATGTTTAATTTGTGCTAAAGTGCCCCATTATGCTTTATCTATTTATAATATTACTTTTGCTGCGTGTAATATACTGCAAAAAAAAAGAAAGAAAAAGAAAAAAAAAGAAAGATACTTGGTATTTTTGTCTTGTTTCCAGTCCAAATATCTAAAGATTCTTAAATCAAGATGAGTTTACTATAAGTAAAAATTAAGTGAGTTTTTGTTTTAAACAAGCTAAATTATCTGCCAATGGGGTAAAAAAAATAATAATCTTGTTTTTGTTTGAATTAAGATTTTTCTTAGCAATAACTCACTTCATTTTGATTTTTTTTTTCTTCCAGAAAATGAAACATTAGATCTTAAGTAATTTACTTGTCTGGTAAATGCATCTTGATATTTTTTAGACAAGACAAGTGTATAGATGTTTGTAATTGTAAAATGACTGAAAAATTCCAACAAGGGAACCAATCACAACAGACTGGGCCATTTGACCAATCAGAGCAGAGTTGGCCTGTGGAAAGGTGGCGTTTAGAGAGACTGAATCTTCGAACAAACATTTTCAGACTCTTTGAGAAATGAGGTGATGTGCAGAGAAAATTGGGAACCTTTAAAAATAGTATAATTGCATGATCTAATGCTGCTGGTTCTTGATCTCTTTTGCCTGCTTTTTAGTTCCTGTGTCATGTGATTAAATGTTTTAATCTGTTTTGCACAGTTTTTTTTCTGCATCAACGGACATATTTAGGAGCAGAATTGACATGCTCTTATAATTAATCACAATGCTTTCAAATATGTATGTTAAAAACAACCAGATAAAGAGCAATACTGAAGGAATTGTGTTGTTGAGTGATATTATTTTGTCTGTACAGTATGCCCGGGTCTGGATCCCGGATGTAGAGGAAGTGTGGAGGTCAGCAGAGCTCACCAAGGACTACAGACAAGGAGACGGAGTACTGCAACTACAGCTAGAGGATGGAAAGGTCAGTGTGTGTATATTTGAGTAATGCGTTTTTATAAGCCTCATCAGATTATGTATGAACATTACTAACATTACATTGCTAACAACCTTTGTGTTAGCTGCCCATCATTAACCATTAGTTTAAACATTCAACTGTCAATCACATTGTCCAAGTACTACAGACCAGTGCTTCTTTATTTGTTTATTTTTAATTATTAAAAAATGCCATTATTGTATATGAAAAAAAGTTAATAATTGTATTTTATTAAGAAAATATTTTGGTTTGACTTTTTATTAAATCAGATAGCATTTTAAGCTGTCATATGGTGATGTTACAATGTACCCCACCTATTGGGCTTGTTGTCACATTTCATTTCCATTCTTTCAAGGTAAATCAAGAAAAAAGTATTCACTGTATTAATGAAACAAAACCACATAATTGTACTAGACGTGGGAAATTAATGTGGGAAAAAATGTGTACTCTAAACCCTAAGTAGATTTACACAAACTGAGAGAGTCAAAAAGGTTGCATTAGGTTGTGCCCTGCTCTCCTACATAACTACACAGCTCAAAAAAAACAAACAAACAAAGAATTACAGTATATGCAATTATGTATAATTATTAGTATTCTGATCATATATTTGTTTCAATGTCATTTCTCCAATTCCAAAACCACATCAATCGTAATAGATTTTGTATGTAATAATTATTGGTGATTTAATTGTTGATGACGGAAGATTTGGCTTGAAAAGCACCTTATTTTTAGATGTGCATAATAATTAGGTATGCGTCTTTTCTTCTCAACCTATTTTTGTGATCCAATGAGCGTTTGATTTTTCAATGGTCACACCATTTCTTTATCCAATTGTCACACTTTAGTTTGGAAATTTCTACAGTCCCTCTCATGGGCACTTTTTTTTTACTTTCTCCATGTCAGTTACGTTTTTGGTCCATTTCATGTAATGTTTTGTCTTTGTGTTCACCTTCTTTTTGCTCATTTTTATTTGACCCAGTTTTCCCATGTGTTTCGTTGATTCATTTCATTCAACTGTCCCTTGTTAATTAGTTCATTAGTCCTCGTTTGGTTTAGTATTTATACTCCCATGTTTCCTGAGTTCTTTGTCCTGTGTGAATGTCATGTTGGTAATGTGTGGCAAGCCTGTTTTTCTTGTATCTTCCGGAGTTATTTGGATTCTCTTGTTATTTCGTCTTTGTTAGGACTCTTTGGCAACATACCGTGACAGTAGTAAATTGCAGTATTAAGGCTAACAATTAATTAATCGTTAATTTAAACGGCGATCGATTAGGAATTTGTGTATATCCCCAAATCTTGCACCAAACAAGTATTCATTGAGCACTTCTCTGACATATGGTTTAATTAAAAATAAATAATTTTAAAAGTGTTTGATTTCTAGTAGATGGCAGCAATCTTCGATTAATCTTCTAATCTTCTTAACTATGGCACGTTTTTCATGTTATCCAAGAAATGTAGATCTTTTTAAAAGTGAATTCTAAAATGTTTCTATTTTAAGGTAAAAAAAAAAACCCTGACGTTATCTCTAGCTGGAAGGCTAGCTTTTTCATAAAATCAATGTAATCGTCTAACTATTAAACAATTAGATAAAATGTCTATTCAATACATTACTTCTGTCTTTATTGACCATTTCGCGAAATGTAAACAACACTGGTCCAGAAGCACTTCCCGTTTCAGTTTTTTAACACTAAATGTTGGGATAAAGTACAACCAACAGTACATATACAACTGATTCAAAAAGTTAAACAAACATCTTTAAGATATTTTGTTTACATTTGAAATTAAGAACCCATTTACAAACTGAAACTGGAAGTGCTTCTGGACCAGTGTTGTTTACATCCCGTAAAATGGTCTATACTCTTTTTCTTCCTTTTCTCTTCTTCCCTAGACAACAGAAAGCTTCTTGGCTATCTATGGCATGCTAATGCTAACTTATCATGTTAAATTAGCATTAGCTAATTCGTCCATCGGTCTCTTTCAGGTGAAGTTTGTTGGAGTGTTCGATATTGCGAGAGTGATTAGAGACCATATAGTTCCGTATGCTTTTGAAACACTCTTGTGGTACAGTATTAGCTTCAAGTCGAACACACCTACAAACTTCAGTGTGGTCGCTTCTAGCATTTTTCAATTCCCGCCTTGATGATGTTCAAAATCTATTTTTTTTCTTCAGTGGAACACAAAAGACATTTTTAAGATTGATTACCTAGATCTTTTCCATCTAATGCAAGTGAATATTAATATTCCAGCACTAAAAAAAGAAAAGAAAAAAAACATGTGACTTTGCTCATCAGACTGAAGTCATTCCATAGTTTTGTGTGAGTCTTCATCCAATGAATATTCCATAGCTCTTGAAGGGATAGTTCACCCATAGCGGAAAGTCATAATTTCATCATCCTAATGTAGGTCAAAACCTTTTTTTTGTCTGTGGAAAAAAAAAAAGAGATAAATGTCTTATTTTTTTCATATATTGTAAGTTAATAGGACCCAAAAACTGCATGAGTACCAACATTTTTCAAAATGTCTTTTTTGATGTTCCACAGGAGAAAGAAATTCTTATAGATTTGGAATGACATGAGGGTGAACTCATGACAGATGGTATTTTGAGGTGATCTATCCATTAATTTTAGCCTGTATTATCCGGATACCTCATAATTCAGTAATCTCAAATTCCACTGTGGCATACAACCAATTGCAGCAAATCAGATTTGAATATCCTGAAACGGTTTTTCAGCCTGTTCTTCACAGAAAACCAGTGTTGGTTTGCCTCAAAACGCAACTTCATATAATTTGTTGTGCTGTGAATTGTGTAATTCAGGAATTGGAGTACAAATTGGACCCCAAGACGAACAACTTGCCACATCTGCGCAACCCAGATATCCTGGTGGGAGAAAATGACCTGACGGCTCTCAGCTACCTTCACGAGCCTGCTGTGTTACACAACCTGAAAGTGCGCTTCACCGATTCCAAACTCATCTACACTTACTGCGGTAAACACACACATACACAAGAAGACATACACACATTTGATGTGTCTAGAAATATTTAAGCTCAATTGGCTTTTATCGTTTGACCCAGGTATTGTGTTGGTCGCCATAAACCCATATGAGACGCTTCCCATCTATGGATCAGACATCATTAATGCGTACAGCGGGCAGAATATGGGCGACATGGATCCTCACATCTTCGCAGTGGCAGAAGAGGCTTACAAACAGATGGCCAGGTGGGGCTGAGCAAGTTTAAGTTAGTTAAACTGTCATTGGTTGATAGTTACCTGATTAAAGGTCCTGTTATACTCATGGTGAAGTTCTGTTTTGTTCTTTGCTCAGGACAGGGGTGATAACAGATTTTACAAAACATGACCGCCCATGTTGATGGGAGCAGTTTTTAGATGAATATTATGTTCTGCACGCTATTTACACCTGGTATTAAGATGAGTTTTTGGTTGACCGTATCACAAGTTTTCTTTTGTTTACTTTCACTTCTGTCCAGATTTTTTCGAGAAGAGGATCTATATTTTATTTTTTGATCTTTCGATCTAATGGACAAAATAAGCTTGTGCCATTTAGATTTGAACACGAAAGGAGACGATGGAAAAACCTACTGAGAGCATCAGCTTTTGTTATTGATCTTACAGCCACTAGACCATGCTGAACGTGGTGAGTGTGTGTTAGAATGGAATGGGAGAGAACATTGTGCTTGGTTTGTTTTTCATCTTCTAACTAAACTTGAGTCTTCAGACGAGAGTTTAAATCCTGTCTGGCTAGCGCAGTTCCCATAATTTTTAGGCATTAAAGCTGTAGACGGAGAGTAGGCATCTTCTGTGGTTGTTCGAACACTTTCGACCTGATGAGTTTACACTATGAAAGCAGTCTGGTCTAATGTGTTTTCGACTACCTCTGGAAGTGGTTAGAGGTGGACAAGCTCAAAACATTTTAGACCCCATTTACACCTGTATTTAACATCGTCCACTTGTGATCCGATTTACCAAAACACATCTTAATTCCAGGTGTTAAAGGAGAACTCCGGCGAACAATGAACCTTTGGTCTAATAAAACATCGGTACCTAGTCAATCGTTCTCTGAGGTTTGTTTTCATGATAATCGAATGTAAAGAGTTTTATCTCTAAAAACTGTTTAGCGTATAATGCTAGTACTGGGGGCATTGACTAACTAAAAAGAAATCGCTAGTTTATACCACTAACAAGGCTCAAAATAGCCCCACACTAACACAGTAACATAACAAGGCTCCATACATGCAAAACGAAGCATTGACAACTTTGTAAGTGTACAGACCGTTTAATAAGAAGATAAGCTATAAAGCCCGTTCACTTCATGTATACATACAGAAGCCATCTTAGGAAATAGTCTCGATAAGTCGATCCCCGAACGCCGTTCAGAAGTTCGTTGAACTTCATACAGTTCAGCTCACTCAGCACGACGTTCGGGGATTGACTTATCGAGACTATTTCCTAAGATGGCTTCTGCATGTATACACGAAGTGAACGGGCTTTATAACTTCTCTTCTTATTAAACGGTCTGTACACTTACAAAGTTGTCAATGCTTCGTTTTGCATGTATGGAGCCTCAGTATGTTACTGCGTTAGTGTGGGGCTATTTTGAGCCTTGTTAGTGGTACAAACTAGCGATTTCTTGTTACTTAGTCAATGCCCCCAGTACTAGCATTATACGCTAAACAGATTTTAGAGATAAAACTCTTTACATTCGATTATCATGAAAACAAACCTCAGAGAACGATTGACTAGGTACCGATGTTTTATTAGACCAAAGGTTCACTGTTCGCCGGAGTTCTCCTTTAACAGGGCCAATAACACAACAAACAAACAAGATATTTTTCCTGAGACTCACTAAACCATTCAAGTTAAGTTAGGCTTATTTATATAGGGCTTTATTGTTACATAGCAATAAAGTGTGATCACATTTTTATGAAATTGCAGCCGAATTTCATGGACAAAAAAGGTCCATTGTTTATTATCAATAGTGAAGCTATATATAAAGCTCAAACAGATTGGTCAACACAGCGAACTTGCATGACCAACTGAAGCAGATGCGAAATCTACATGGGAATATCTTTCAACCTTATGCAAATTACCAGTAATGTGGATTTCTATTGAAATAGCTTTCCCCTGAAAAATTTGCAGAACAATGGTAAATTTGACGTGCGCTTCACACACACACAGTGCCGGTTCTACAGTTTCGGAAATCACAATTTAAATTATAATATCAACTAAATTACGTCCATGTTTTAGTACCTCATGCCTGACCTTGATAAATGGGAGCCCCAGAGTACACCTACCTATTACGCATCATGGACCAATTTCAGATCAAAGGTCCCAGATAGCAAACTGACATTGAATCAACGTAGAAACGTCGTTTCTCGTAACATCGAAACAACGTTGATCTGACATTGTTTTGCTCATCGAATTAGCGTTGAACCAACGTCAGACGCTCCATTATTCAAAACTAATGGAAAATCGACGGTGATTTCAAGTTGATTTTCCGTTAGTTTTGAAGAATGCCGCGTCTGACATTGGTTCAACGTTAATTCGATGAGCAAAACAATGTCAGATCAACGTTGTTTCAATGTCATGTTTCCACGTTGATTCAATGTCAGTTTGCTATCTGGGGTGTTTATACTAGCCAACGCGAAGTTGTCTGGACAGTTTCGAACCACAGACAAAAACTCCAAGCGAACTTCATTTTGGCCAGTTTAAGTTTGAATGATGTCACACCTGACAGCGCACCTGTGCTCTTATTATTATACCCTACTGACTTTCATTGTATGGACAAAATCCACTTTTTTCAGAATTTATTCCATTTTGTCAAAAACTATCCTTTTATGTACAAAGGCTACACTTGCATTGCATCAGCCAAGCATTCATATTTGCATAGAGTATGTCTCTGTGTTAGTATGAGCTATATTGCTCAATCTAAAGGGAAGGTTTGTAGGTCAGGATGTTGCTCACTGCAGCCCAGCCAAAAATAGACCAGCCAAGGTTATGTTTCTCTCGCTCGTTTTCTTGGGTCTCTTGTTCCTTCTCAATGCAGCTGCAATGGTGTGCACTACTGCAGTTAGCTGTCTGTCTGAAAGGTTCATTGATCAGTGGATGCCTGTGTTGCAGCACAAGCTACAGTTTCCTCAGTTTCCACATTATGGAGCATCATTTTCTAAGAGCCTTGTGTTTTTCCTCTTTGTCTTTGCAATACACCATTATACACCAATACAAATCAATACATTTTCAACATTCTTAATGTGTAAACTCTGGTGTGTGTTAAGCACCCTAGTACCTAGCTAAGTCAAATCAGATTGTAGAAAAGCAGCTTTACAGTGATAACAGGAAAATAATGCAACAAAGTTTTTTTTCGGCTGTATAGCAGATCTAGAAAATAAGTTCAGTGACAGTTCATTTTTGTTGGGAAAAAGTTATTAGTTTATATATACACAAAGGATTATTAGATTATAGACTCTCCTCATTAATGCAATTATCTAATCAACCAATCACATGAAAGTTGCTTCAATGCATTTAGGGGTGTGGTCCTGGTCAAGACAATCTCCTGATCTCCAAACTGAATGTCAGAATGGGAAAGAAAGGTGATTTAAGCAATTTTGAGCATGGCATGGTTGTTGATGAGCCGACTGATTCAAGCTGATAGAAGAGCAACTTTGACTGAAATGACCACTCGTTACAACAGAGGTATGCAGCAAAGCATTTGTGAAGTCACAACATGCACAACCTTGAGGCGGATGGGCTACAACAGCAGAAGACCCCACCGGGTGCCACTCATCTCCACTACAAATAGGAAAAAGAGGCTACAATTTGCAAGAGCCCACCAAAATTGGACAGTTGAAGACCTCAAAAATGTTGCCTGGTCTGATGAGTCTCGATTTCTGTTGAGACATTCAGATGGTAGAGTAAACAGAATGAGAACATGGATCCATCATGCCTTGTTACCACTGTGCAGGCTAGTGGTGGTGGTGTAATGGTGTGGGAGATGTTTTCTTGGCACATTTAGGCCCCTTGGTGCCAATTCGGCATCGTTTAAATGCCACGGTCTACCTGAGCATTGTTTCTGACCATGTCTATACCTTTATGGCCACCATGTACCCATCCTCTGATGGCTACTTCCAGCAGGATGATGCACCATATCACAAAGCTTGAATCATTTCAAATTGGTTTCTTGAACATGACAATGAGTTCACTGTACTAAAATGTCCCCCACAGTCACC
The DNA here is from genome assembly GCA_038021265.1 of Cyprinella venusta. Classification (NCBI taxonomy): domain Eukaryota; kingdom Metazoa; phylum Chordata; class Actinopteri; order Cypriniformes; family Leuciscidae; genus Cyprinella; species Cyprinella venusta. The sequence continues at coordinate 27,698,277 of CM075871.1, forward strand.
AAATCTCAACCCAATATAGCATCTTTGGGATGTGGTGGAACGGTAGCTTCGGTCCCTGGATGTGCATCCCACAAATCTCCATCAACTGCAAGATGCTTTCCTATCAATATGGGCCAACATTTCTAAAGAATGCTTTCAGCACCTTGTTGAATCAATGCCACTTAGAATTAAGGCAGTTCTGAGTGTGAAAGGGGGTCAAACACAGTATTAGTATGGTGTTCCTAATAATCCTTTAGGTGAGTGAATATAGCCGCTCTGGAGAAAAAGTGATGTCATCGTCAAACTCAGTTCATTTCTTATATAAAGGTGTCAATGCGGGCAGTAATATTGTTGATTATTAAAGGAGAACTCCGGCGAACAATGAACCTTTGGTCTAATAAATCATCGGTACCTAGTCAATCGTTCTCTTAGATTTTTTTTTATGATAATCGAATGTAAAGAGTTTTATCTCTAAAAACTGTTTAGCGTATAATGCTAGTACTGGGGGAATTGACTAAGTAAAAAGAAATCGCTAGTTTATACCACTAACAAGGCTCAAAATAGCCCCACACTAACGCAGTAACATAATGAGGCTCCATACATGCAAAACGAAGCATTGACAACTTTGTAAGTGTACAGACCGTTTAATAAGAAGATAAGTTATAAAGACCGTTCACTTCGTGTATACATACAGAAGCCATCTTAGGAAATAGTCTCGATAAGTCAAACCACGAACGTCGTGCTGAGTGAGCTGAACTGTATGAAGTTCAACGAACTTCTGAACTGTATGAACGGCATTCGGGGATCGACTTATCGAGACTATTTCATAAGATGGCTTCTGTATGTATACACAAAGTGAACTGGCTTTATAACTTATCTTCTTATTAAACGGTCTGTACACTTACAAAGTTCTCAATGCTTCGTTTTGCATGTATATGGAGCCTTGTTATGTTACTGTGTTAGAGTGGGGCTCTTTTGAGCCTTGTTAGTGGTATAAACTAGCGATTTCTTTTTAGTTAGTCAATGTCCCCAGTACTAGCATTATACGCTAAAAACAGTTTTTAGAGATAAAACTCTTTACATTCGATTATCATGAAAACAAACCTCAGAGAACGATTTATTAGACCAAAGGTTCATTGTTCGCCGGAGTTCTCCTTTAAGTGTCCTAGTGGCACTAGTAACCACTGACAACACCACATTTTCTTAGTCTATTTGCACTTATTTCATTTGTATTTTTGCATCATTCAGGGATGAGAGGAATCAGTCCATCATTGTGAGTGGAGAATCTGGAGCTGGGAAAACTGTTTCAGCAAAATACGCCATGCGTTACTTTGCCACGGTCAGCGGCTCTGCCAGTGAAGCCAATGTAGAGGAGAAAGTTCTGGCGTCCAACCCCATCATGGAGGTGAGTTTTTCCTGCATCACTAGATCAGTGCGTCATTCTGGAATCAGTGCTGAGACTCGGGCTATTTGTTTTCATGAAGGTCTTTAATAATACAGACATTTATATCTCAGAGAGCCAAAACCCTTGGGCTGGGAGACTAAAAGCTGTTCACTGGCTGAATATGAGTGTCTTGTTCAGACTGTTATATCTGCTCTTCACTGCATGGTCTTCATCTCCCCAGGGCTCATTTCACTCAGTACAACAGTAGAGAGAGAGAGAGAGAGAGAGTGTGTGTATTTGAGTGCTCACATGTGTATTGGAGTAAATGTTGTGTTAGCATAAAGCTCGCATGACCTTCTCTGCTGTCCTCAGCTCACATATTTTTCAAAATACTTAAAACAGACACAATCACTATGTTTCCTCTGTATACATTTTGGCATGTAAAAGCATTATGGGAATTCCAATTATAAAGGCTGTTCCAAACATTATGAGGAGTAATTATGTAAAATTATATATCCTTCACAGATAATGTGCTGCAGTGATGATTTATTTTGTAGGCCAACCCAAAAGTTAGTATCGCCCTGGTTCCCTCAACAAAATCACAATAGTATCTTTACATTGGGTTTTGCCTTATCGCAGAAAATACAAAACTATGATTCTTACACGTTTTGTCCATCATGATAACCTTCACAATTGACTAGTTTTAATCATTTTGAGGCCAAAAGTCAATCACCAGAAGTAAAAAGCTAAACAAAGTACACCACTATTGTACTTATATTTAAACCATTAACAATAAGTATGCTTTTTACCCTAAATACCTTACTTTTACGTATTTGTCAGTTCTTGAAAATTGAGATTCGACTCTCCCATGCCCTTTGCATGAGCATTGATTTATGCATGAGCATACTGACAGCCTTATAATAAAAGAGATAGTAAAATATTGTATGAAAGTATTTGAAATATTATTATTATACTCCCCCTTAAAGGGATACTCCACTTTTTTTGTGGAAATAGGCTCATTTTACCACTCCCCCAGAGGTAAACATTTGAGTTTTACCGTTTTCGAATCCATTCAGCCGATTTTCTGATATTTAGAAGAATATCAGTAACCAGACAGTTTCTGGTCTCATTGACTTCCATAGTAGGAAAAAAATATACTATGGAAGTCAATGAGACCAGAAACGGTTTGGTTACTGATATTCTTCTAAATATCAGAAAATTGGCTGAATACATATTGAAAACGGTAAAACACAACTGTTTACCGGGGAGTGGTAAATTGAGCCTATTTCCAAAAAAAGTGGAGTATCCCTTTAAATCCAAAATAAATCCCTCCCCCAATCTAGCATTGGACACACAGACTGATAGCCCTACCCCCAAACTCATGCTGTTGGTTGTGCCTAGCTATATTGATGATGCATACCGTTGTTCAGAGCTAAATAACAAAACGATATTGAAAACCACCTTAAAAACACAGATGATCTGAGCTTGGTTGGAATTTTATTTATTTATTTTTTGCCAGGTTTAATGAATTCGTGCCCTTTAAACACCCTGCTCCAGAAGCTCAGTTGCTTGCTGATTCTGATTTCGACCGAGTTCCTCAGCAGATTTCTGCTCTGTGGGGGAGGCAGTATGAACCTCCTGACCTGCTGTAGAGACCCAAAGACGCTGTCATCTCCCACAAACATGATCTTCCTGTCACTCTGTTTTTTAATCAATAACCTTTCTGTGTGCTCCTTAAACTTTTAACCCTGTTCTCTTCTAACTGAAACAACAAAGAAGCCCCCAGGTCAGTCCAGTACTTCCACTCAAACTGATGTCTTTTCTGTTCCCATCTCTAGTCCATCGGCAACGCCAAGACCACCAGGAATGACAATAGCAGTCGATTTGGGAAATACATTGAGATCGGCTTTGATAAGAGGTATCACATCATCGGTGCGAACATGAGGACATATCTGTTGGAGAAATCACGCGTCGTATTTCAGGTGAGGGAGCATGATTGACATTCTGTCACTTTGGAGATTCACTTTGGCCTTTATATCTTAAACTAACCATGTTCTATACATTTTCAGCATCTTTTTTTTGGCCCAGAAGGTCTGCAATCTTAAATCAAATGTTTATTGAGCATAAAATAGTACTCATCAAGACCATTTTCCACCCTCTCGTTGACATTTAGAATGAAACAGGCTCTTTGCAACTGTACCTTTAAGACTTGACCTATGTCAGGATTGGCTAACCTTTCTGATGAAAAGAGTACTGTAATAGTGCCTTTGGCATTAAATCTGGAATTTTATGAAATCTGGTCAAATGTTGATGTTGTGATATCATAACCATGCCAATTTCAGAATTATTGGTTTTGCATTCGCCGAAATGCGTAGGAGAGCTTTGTTTTCTGTGTAGCCATGAAATAATAAAGGCTTTATAAAGAGTGCCATACGCCTTATTCACGGCAGCGCCATCTTTGATTTTTAATGAGAATGAAAGCGAGGCTGTGAGGGATAGACATACATTCTCTTCAATGGGCTGTACTGTTATTTAATGTGTTTTCAGATTGTTCTGTTTATGAAACACTGGAAAAATATCTTTCCAAGAAATTTCAGTAGACAAAAAACTCCCGACAATGTAAGCTGTGAAAAAATTGTCAGTAATTTGAGCTTTATTTGGCTTTTTACAGTGGATGCCATTGGAAACACGGTAAGTCTATCCCTCACAGCCTCACTTTCATACCTGTCATGGCGCTGCTCTGAATAAGGTCTATGGTCATCCTAGAACTTTACTGAAGCAAAACAAATCCGTTTTGCAAAGGTATGATTATATGAATGTTTTAGAATCAATCTAGAATACAGTAGAGCATGGAAATCTGTGCCTCTCAGATGGAAATGTTGATTTCTCTCATTGCCCTCATTAAGGTGATTTTCCATGCCAGCTTTTTTCTTCCCCATTGGAATACAGAATGAATGTGTGGTTTCTTCTTTGGAGTGTTAAACCAAAAGCCTGCTGTAGTTCAGAATTACCACCAGATGTTATCAAACACTTAGTGATCCAGAGATTAACTACTGTATGTGTGTGTGTGCTTTTGAGTATTTCTGATGGTTTTTATTACGTAAAAAAAAAAAAAAAAAAATATATATATATATATATATATATATATATATATATATATATATATATATATATGAAGAGTTCAGATGCAAAAGCCTCTAAATGCCATTTGAAATTTTCTTCTAAAATGACCATTTTTATCAAGCTTGTATATTTAAGTTCAGTAATTTCACTTAAATGACAATTAATAGGTAATCTTCATTGCCATTTAAGTGAAATTACTGAACTTAAATATACAAGCTTGATAAAAATGATAATTTTACAAGAAAATTTCAAATGGCACTTAGAGGCTTTTGCATCTGAACTCTTCATATATATATATATATATATATATATATATATATATATATATGTTTCTACTCCACTTTGTGCATTGAAACATAAATACTTAAACGGTGGCTGTAAAAATAAAAACTTGACTGAGGTATTCAAACACACTTTTGATATTAAAAACATGTAAAAATATAAATAATATGTTATATTGCACATATTTTGCTAAATGTTTCTTTCTAGCATTCATTTTTCCAACCAACTATCCAGCTATAGACATTGAATGGCTTTTCTGAGGTAAATGTAATGTTAAGTGACATATTGTTTACAAGCTGTTTCATCGACACACTTCTACGTTGAAACACTGATTGAGCGATTACATGAGCCATGATGATACTTCATGGATCTTTCATCAATCCTTCTGGTGTTCATTCATGTGTATTTTGTGCTATAACTAAATTGAAACTGCTTTCAAGAATGGGCTAAGACAGTGTACACAAAGAGGAGCAGCCGCCACTCCCTCTGAAGCACACCGCACTTCCTGCTTATGGCAGATCTAATTTTAGCTCCTCTCAGATACCTCAGGGATTTAATTCACAGTACGATTTTCATTTCTTGAAGGCTCCTATGTCTTTCTGCACTTTCTAGTGGAAAGGACTCGAGTGAGCTAAGCAAATATTATGCTGCCTCATCTTCGATACCTTTATCTGGCCAAATTCTAGAATGTAGGCTACTGCGATTAGCTAAAAAATTAATTCCAAAATAGCGGATGAAGCGAGGAAAATGTCAATTAAAATATTATTGACAGTCAGTCAGTGCTGATAAATACAGTTAAATCAAACTTAAAATGGACTGTTTTAATGTTTCGGTGTGCTGAGTGCTTTGTAAATCTATTAGAGGATCACATAATATTGTTAGCTTAGCAAGATGCTAATTTCACACTTATTTGGAATAAATGGTCAGTCGTGTCTTTGTTGAGCTTCAAGTGAGGAATGTTTTTTTAAAAGGTTATGAAGAGTAGCTGACTATGTAAAACAGTTGACAACAAGAAAGCTGTTCATTGAGCAAATGTGAAATTGTCCCCTATATTCATTATTCACTACATTACACCGCTAATATAGTACTGTACAGACACTAGACACTGAGTGTGCTTGAGATGCCTCATGTCAGTGCATCGTGTTCTCTGTTGATTATACATCAATCGTACACTCATTGTGTTGGATTATGGGATGAATGAGTTCACCCGCCGTCCACTATGGTTTTCGGACACCACTACAAATGGCTGTCCTCATAGTGATGCACCAAAATATCTGCAACTGATAATATCTGGCAGAAAATTATTTTTTTGAGGTTTTTTTTTTTGAGATTTTTTTGAGGAGTGGAAATCATAGACTGATACGCTGATGTTTAAGTGGTACTTTTCCGATGACGAGTTTTAACTCTGTGTGTATATTGTAGACACAGCATGGATAAACTAAATAACAAAACATTTCAATTTCATTGATATAATATATCATAAAAAAATTATTTTTGCCCCAAAATTGATCAGGCGTACATAAATGACTTCATCTGGCCCAGGTGTGAGAAACATGTTTGGAATTCAGAGGCCGTTTCTCCTTCTGGAAAGCTCAGAGAGATTAAAGCAGGACAGGAATGAGGATAATGGAGTTAAACATGTCTGTTCAGTGTTATATAATATACTCACAGAGACTACTGTTGTGCTTAGGGGAATTCCAGATGAGTTAAGTATGTGTGATTGTCAGATGCAGAGTTTGACCAGAATTCCACTCGATGCAAGTATGTAAATTTAATGGTATTTTGCAAGCTTGTTCATGCTTAACATGCATTACTGTGACAGTAATTGGTCGCACCATTTTTGTGTGTGGTATTTCATCACAAAAACCTGCGTCTTATTCACTAACAACCTGCAATCTGTGCTGGTATTGTGTCATGCGTGTATTTCATTTAAATAATTACCCTTCTTTTCAGCATGAACGCTCTTTATTTCTATATAAATAAGGTTTTGATGGGTATAAATTGACTGAGCTTTTTGCCTGGCACAATTAAAGGAGAACTTCGGTCAATTTTAACATTGAGCTCATTTTTTTGTATATTCGGAGTGCTGTCAGTACAGACAAAAACGACAAAAATCGGTGTTGCCTACACCGTGTTATCGTCTTTTTAAAATTCGCACCCTGTTGACTTCAATGGGGCATGTTCTAAACCTGCTTTTAGCCTTTTAACATCCTTGATTTGTCATTAGGAGTGCACAGCCATGTGAGTGGTGTTATTAAGAGTGACCACGGTCAATCTGACTGCAGTAGATGTGAAAGATATGAATAAAAATTATGTTAATTCAGCCAGCTCACATACCTCTATTTGCTTCCTGTTTTCATTCGAAGTTCACTGTAGTTGATTGTCGAGTTCATGTGCACGATCATTGGTGAATATCATCTCGCATGGCTGTTCACTCCTAATGACAAATCAAGGATGTTAAGTGGCTAAAAGCAGGTTTAGAATATGCCCCATTGAAGTCAACAGGGTGCGAAAAAGAGGATAACATGGTGTAGGCAACATCGATTTTTGCCGTTTTTGTATGTACTGACAGCACTCCAAATGTACAAAAAATGAGCTCAATGTTAAAATTGACCGGAGTTCTCCTTTAACGATGTTATTAACAACTGTAGCAGGTGTTAAAGGGTTAGTTCACCCAAAAATGAAAATTCTGTCAGTATTTACTCACCCTCATGTTGTTCCAAACCTCTATGTGTTTATTTGTTCTGCTGAACACAAAGGAAGATATTTGGAAGAATGTTTTAATCAAACAGATCTCATTCCCCATTGACTACCATAATAGGAAAAAATACATACTATGATAGTCAATGGGGAATGAGATCTGTTTGATTAAAACATTCTTCCAAATATCTTCCTTTGTGTTCAGCAGAACAAATAAACACAACATGAGGGTGAGTGACAGAATTTTCATTTTTGGGTGAACTAACCCTTTAAACATAATTGTATTTAAAAAAAGGGATATTTTTCTAGAGTTTGCCCCAGTAATTCAAATTGTAATCTATTGGGGAAAAAAGGCATATTTTATTTTCCCCATAAGTTTTATATATATATTGATGGTATAGTTTGATGGGTCAAAAAGGCAGATTGCATTAAATGGAGAGTTATTGACTTATATTAGTTATTAAATTACTCTTAAGAAAGAAATTATTCTTGACTTTATTTTCAATTTAGAATATGAGAAGAAAATATTAGTTACAAAGAATAGTATTCTTTAAGGGATAGTTCACCCAAAAAGGAAAAGTCTGTCATTATAAACTCATGTCGTTCCAAACCCGTAAGACTTTCGTTCATCTTCGGGACACAAATGAATATAATTTTTTTTAAAAATTGAGCGATTTCTGTCGTTCCATTGACAGTTACGCAACTACCAATTTGACGCTTCAAAAAGTTCTTAAAGAGATCGTAATCGAATCCATATGAATTGAGCGGTTTAGTCCAAAATTTCTGAAGAGACTGAGTCTCTTTAAATGATATACTTTGAATTTAGCCTTTCATTCACTCAAACTCACAAATCATAAACTCACACACATTTTGTTTGTGGTAAACTGAAGCTCAAACATGTTCACTTGACGTGTGAGAGCCAATGTGGTTTATTCTCCTGTGGTTCAAGCAGGTTTAGTTAAGCTTCCCTTTGTTCCCTGTTTATATGTGAAAAGCCTAAATTCAATATGTTCATCATATAAAGCGATCGAGTCTCTTCAGAAAATTTAGACTAAACTGCTGATTTGTTTTACAATCTTTTATAAATGTATGCTGGCAAAAATCTCTCAGATTTCATCAAAAAGATCTTAATTTGTGTTTGGAAGATGAACAAAAGTCTTATGGATTCGGGATGACATGAGGGTGAGTAATTAATGCCAGTTGAAGTTTTTGGGTGAACTATCTCTTTAAGAATGTTCGCTCTCAGAAACCATAGTGATGTCAGTGGCCGATTGCATAAAATGCTTACACAAGTTTTACCATTTAGTCATACATTTTTTTTCCTTCAAGAGTGTTCACAACTTTAAGTCAGTTACATAAAAACGTAGATTTTTCTGAAGTAAGACTGATTAGCCCTAATTAACTGCCTGACAGTCTTAAGTTTATATTTATGCAAACTGGCCCCACTTAATCCGTAGCCGTTCACAGCTTATTCTGGCCAAGTACTTCCCACCTAGACAGGAAGAGTTCACATTGACTGGGTCCTACCATGTGTTTAGGGGCAGCTCATTCAAATAATAGTTCAGTACTCATCACAAATTTAGCATGATATATTGAGTGTCTGTCCAACCATATGCTGTCCATAATATCACAGATATAATTCAAAACCAAAGTGAAATGTGATTTTACTCATGGATATTTGGTTTACTTGGTGCTAATTGAATGCTCTGAATATCGTATTCATAAATAGATCTGATAGCATGAATATTAAAGGGATAGTTCACTTTGAAATTAATTTTTGAAATGTTTTAGCTTACCTCAAGGGCTAGGGTTGGGTATCGAGAATCGAGTATCGATTGGACCGGGACTAACTTTTCGTTTTTCCCGGAATCTTTCAAATGTTAAAATTTCGATTCCTAGTTTCGATATTCACACTCTGCCGACCAGAAGAAGAAACCGCTGAACAACACCAATGAAGAAGCGTCTACCGGAAGTTTTGGCATAACCGCGCGAGTCGAACATGAGTAGCTTACGTCGGCGGTCCAAAGTGTGGCTTCAATTTTCTAAAAATGCCAAAATCTCGTCAAAATGCAGAGTATTTTCCTTTAGAAAGGAGTATTTCCTTCAGAAAGACCGTTGGTTGGCAAGGTTAGCTAAACTTTTTTGACCCAGCCTCTTAAAAGAATCGGAATCGAGAATCGTTGGGAACCAGAATCGAAACAAGGAATCGGAATCGGAATCAGAATCGTTCAAATTCAAACGATACACAACCCTATCAAGGGCATTCAAGATGTAGGTGTCTTTGTTTCCACAGTATTTTCAATTGTGACGTTTTTATCTGTCAGTCATATAATAAAGGTATGGGGGTCCACCTCAAAGAGCATGCACAAAGAAGTCCAAATTAAACATGATTTAATGACTCATAAATGTAAGTACGCATTGATAGCCTAAGACACAAAACGAGCGGTTTGTGTGAGAAAACGAACAGTATATCGTTTTTACCTTGTGTAATCACAGTCACGTCCAAGTGATCTGAATCAGTTGTGCAATGTCCAAGTGAACCGAACTGAATCATTTTCAAAGTTCAAAAAAACACTTTGAAGTATCTGAAAACGATTCGTTTGAATATTCAGTCTCTTTAAACCCCTCCTTTCCGAGAGCCTACTCTGCTCTGATTGGTCAGATGGCCCAGTCTGTTGACATGACATGAAACAACAGCCATTACCATATCTGAATTTCAGCTCCGGAGGCTTCCTCAGCACTTATATTCACAGTGATACGACCATCAACGATGGCATCAGTTTTACTGTATCAATTTCAACACGAGTCCGTATCCTTTTGAACTGCATGTTCTCGACATGTCAACAACACGAACCAAACTCTTCCAGGCCTCAGCGACAACTACATTGTTTGAGGACAGGTCAAAGTAGATGTTGCTCACGGGCAGCCAATCAAGACTATAGGCTGGAATTTGCTGACGACTCATTTCAGCAGAAAGGAGACTACTTTTTGGTCTTTGAAACTTCTGTTTTTTTAAGCCCTGCAAATTTGGTTTAGGTTTCTTGTGACGCTATAAAATCCTGCAGATGGAACCAACTGTTGATCTTAAATAATCTCATATGCTATTTTTGTTTTTCTTGCGTTCCTTGTTCTCCAGGCGGATGACGAGAGGAATTATCATATCTTCTATCAGCTCTGTGCATCTGCTCACCTCCCGGAGTTTAAAGCCTTGAAACTCGGTGAGACAACACACCCAGCACATTTCATTCAAGAGGACATTTTCTTGATGAGAATATTATTTAGATTAGGATTACTCATTCATGGGAGTATTTTGGCTGTTATGGAATTGTTGGGAGATGGATCCTTATATAGTATGTTTATAAGTATTAAAGCTACACAATTTAACTTTGTTTCGATAATATTTTGTAAATATTGTTAATGAGAGAGTGTAAAAAGACAAAAAGCCATCTTCCTAACCATTCTGTTTCTGTACACATTTTTGACTGTCTATAGTTTGAAGCTGAAAGTTTGTTGTCACAATCAACAATAAAAATTGCCCATGGATCATTCAAATTGGAAAAAAAAAACGTCAAAATAAACATACAAACATTATATATTTGTCCATCCGCTCTAATATAGTATATCGTAACCAGTGTTGGGTGTAACTAATTACTAAGTAAATAGTTACAGTAATTTAATTACTTTTCCCTTGAAAATGTAAAGTAAGGGATTACTCTTCATTGATCTGTAATTTAATTACAGTTACTTCTGATGTAATTGAGGTAAATACTGTGTATAGTTCAATCCGATCTCACAGCGATTCGTATGCATTTTATGAGGTGTCTAAATCGTATGACCGCATTCGTAAAATTCATATGAATTATTGTAAAATATGTATGAAAAAGTGTGAAATGTCATGAGATCCGACATAAAACAGTAGTGGGTTTAACATCAAAATGTATTGTCTGATGTTAAAAAGTATGTTTTTATAATGTAACCTTCTCCTCTTTGGTCAGTTTAAGGATAATTCATGCAATCTTATAGTATTTATTTGAAAGAATTCAAACAGATTCATGTCTATCCTTGTATTATTCAGCTGGTTGAGATTGATATGGGATTTTGAAAGTAATTAGTAATTAAAAGTAATTAAATACTTTTTAGAGAGAGTAATTAGTACAGTAATCTAATTACACTGTTGACGGGGTAATTAGTTACTAGTAATTAATTACTTTTTTAGAGCAACTTACCCAACACTGATCGTAACCATCAAACCACAATTAACTAAATTGTGGAGCCGAACCAAATCCAAAACAAAGTTCTGCAGTTTTTTGTTATCTGATAGAGGACCTAAAGTTACATATTGCAGCCTTAAAGGGACAATGTGTAGGAATTTCTCCCATCTAGTGGTAATAATGTATTTCGCATTCAAACGAATTGTGCTCTCCAACGCCTGGCTTTTTCAAATGTGTTTTCCATCTACGGTAGCCATTATGTAGGCTACCAAAAAGCTATGGCAGGTTGTCGTCTAATAGCACTTCGTCGAGTGTTCCTTCGGGTGAACAGGTTTGTTATTTCAAACAAACAGCAACTTGACACAGCAAACATTTGACTCTTTTCCACAACACAGTACCTGCTCGGCTCGCCTTTGTTTGGTTTTCCACTGTGTAAAAGTTTTCGGGTACACTGTAGTTCACTGCTTTCGGGTACTTTTTTTGTATCACCTCTGGCGAGGTTCTGAGCGAGCTGAGGCGATACTAAAATGCTACGTGAAAACAATGCCGACTGCTGATTGGTCAGAGAGAATCATCACCATTCACTGCGTCATCATTACACACGCCAGATGAAGTATCCAGAATAACCCCGGCATTTTTAAATAGTTTGGCCAGAGATAGTTACTAAACTTACTACTATTATTATGGCAACTCGGAAGAATACGGCGTGGTCAAACGAGGAGGTGCAGATTTTATTTTGTTTGTTTGCCGAAGAGAGGATCCTGCGAGAGATTGATTGGGCAACGAGGAATGAAAGGCGTCGCTATGACGACCGGGTAGTATTTGTGGCGGTACTGTCTGCAATTGAAAACGGAGCGAAAAGCGAGCCGAGTCGAGCTGGTACTGGTAATGGAAAAGCGCCAAAAGAATGTTACAGTATGAATTAATCACTGTGAAAAAAATGAACTATTGTAATAAGCAGTTATGCCTTCTTTATTCGTTATATTTTCTGAAGTACGTGCATTGTTAGATATCGTCATCAGCTTTTAACTATAAATGTTCATCTGGCTATAAAATAAAGTACACAACCAAACAATGAAAAAAGCTTGTAATTAAGACTGTAACATTGACTTCAAAGCAAGACTTCAACATCTCTTTTAAAATCTTTTTCCTGTATTAGCTCTATCCACCTGGAAAAAGCTATCCCAACATTAACTCATGTTTGTAATCTCTGGTCACATTTCATTTTCCGATCTATTTTGGACTTTTCTGGCAACGAGGATTTGCAATGCAGCCTTTTAAACTTGCCAAGTGCCTCTTCATTAATGTCACCCCGGCTCTGAATGAAAACCCAACAAACCAATTTAGGTTCTGAGAACGTTCTGGGAACGTTAGTTTTTGGTTCCCAGAACGTTCCTAGAACTTTACCTTAAGGTTAAGGGAACGTTCTCGGAACATTCTCCTTATGTTATAAAAATGGAACCTAAAAATAACCTACATGGAACGTTCCTATAACGTTCTTATTTGGTTCCCAAAAAATAACCTCATGGGACCATTCGGGAACGTTAGGGAAACGTTCTGTGTTTGCTGGGAACGCGCTGTGGAAACGCGTTGGCCTAGTACTTTTTGTCGCTCTCTGCTATTATAGTTTTTCAAGATGGCAGAACTACATTGGACCTACTCTATGGACCAACCCGTCCCATGTATAAAAAGATAATAAATTCTGGTACACCATTGAGGACATGTTTATGAATAAAAATATTGATTTTAAATAATAAAATAGATAAAAAGTACACATTGTCCCTTTAAATGGATAGTTTAACCAAAAATTTAATTATGTAATCATTTACTCATTTACATTTATAAGACTTTGGTTAATTTTTTTTATGTTAATTTTTTCCCTTCATTGAAAGTCCAGGTAAAAAACTTAGATGTTGTTAAATATATCCATATGGTTTAATCCAAGACTTGTAAAAAGATACAGGCGCTTTATGTGATGAGAAGGTTTAATTTAGGCTTTTATACGTACATCGCATAGTAGGGTAAACACAGACGCTTGTGCATATCACCGGTTCTTGTGTATCACAATGTACGTTTGAGCTTTCATGTTTACCTTATATAATGCTCTAGGTGTGTGTTGTTGATCATTGTAAATGCATGACTAAATTACATCTGTTCATCATATAAAGCAACCGTATCTCTTTTCCAAGACTTCTCGATTCATATGGATTCGTTTTATAACCTTTTTGGATCTTTTAAGTTTGTCTATCTGGACTTTCAATGGAGGAACAGAAACATCTCAAGATTCATTATAATTGATTGAATTTGTGTTTTGAAGATGAACCAAACTATTAAGGGTTTGGATGGAATTAGATGAGAGTGAGTAAAAGAGTGAATGTTAAAAATTGGATGCTTAAAAAAAGAATAATAATAATTTAAAAATGTATATACAGTAGGGTTAGTCTATAGTACTTATAATCAATTTTATATAAAAAATGATGAAGTCTCTGGAAACAATAATGTATAATTAAGAAGTCAATGGCATGTCCCTATTTAAATAGGTGAATGTGCGTTTGTGGGTAACGTGTCTGATTAGAGTGTGTTCGTGTTGACACAGCATGGAGAGTGGCTATCAGAGATGTCCTACTGAGAGGCGGGCTGTGCTGGTCTAAATACACACAAACACACACACACAGTCGCATATGAATACTGGACCTACTGTAGTTAAGATCCACACACACCTCTCCCTATCATCTGTTTCTTTCACCCACTTGCTTTGAAACACACACACATACACACACTGCTGGCTCTGTGCTCTGTCTCCTCCTGTTTGCCTACTCAGCTGACTTCCTGCTCAGCTGACGCCCCGTTAATGTGAGAGTTTGTGTGTGCGTGAATCTCTCAATACGGTCTCTGTTGCCAAGCAACAGTGTATCCCTCATTACATCTACGAGGAAGGTTTTGTATTTTAGGGTATGTGTGTAAGAGAATAGATGTTATTAATGCAAATAGTTTCTATTTATTAAAGGTTGGGGAGTTTCCTGGATAATTAAAGCTCTTTTGATGAGCATAGTGTGTCCGAACGAATATTTGATATTTAACTCAATTCATTTCAGTTTACTGTAATGTTAAACATTGTCATATTAACCAGCCAGTCAGTAACTACACCAGTTCTGTCAGGACCACTATTGTCAAAGATGATTGACAAGTAGTATACTTTGGATTGGCTTTATGGTTCTGCTCTGGGCAAGTGCAGCCTTGCATGTGTATGAGCAGGGAGAGAAGCATTGCAGATAACATTAATGTTCAACAGCAATTCAAGAAAAATAAGTCTTGATTCGTAGAGGAATATCAGAAGGTCAAGTCCTGAATGGATGAGAGGTGGATCTGGGGGTAGAGGAAGGTAATAAGCTCCTGAGAAACGCAATAAATCTGCTGATAATACTGAATGGACCTTTTATATGGGATGCTGTGATAGGTGTTGTATTCCTATAGCATCAGCTGAGAGTCAGCTGATGCGAGCTTGATTGACACGATCTGCCAGAACTGACACCACGCTTGAGTCTTCTTTTGCAACATAATGCAGTTGTAAGTTGTGATTTTGATTCACTAAAAGGGACCAACTCATTTGGGAATCATACTAGGTTAGAACCCAGCAAACTGATCAAACATATTTTCACTCACACTGTCCTCTTCTTTAGGTTAAATTGAAATGCCTAGTTCATTTCAGTTAATCGGTACGTTCAGATGGTACATTTCAACCAGACTAGAAAATAGATTCAGTAATTCATTTGAGCCCCTGCACAGAAATCGCTTTACCGTACCGTATGTGTTTTAGCGAAATAAATGCTGCATTTCGTCTCTTTATTTTAAAGGGATACTCCACTTTTTTTGGAAATAGGCTCATTTTACCACTCCCCCGGAGTTAAACTGTTGGGTTTTACCGTTTTTGAATCCATTCAGCCGATTTTCTAATATTTAGAAGAATATCAGTTAACAGACAATTTCTGGTATCATTGACTTCCATAGTAGGAAAAAATATATTATGGAAGTCAATGAGACCAGAAACTGTCTGGTTACCGATATTCTTCTAAATATCAGAAAATCGGCTGAATGGATTTGAAAACAGTAAAACCTAACTGTTTAACTCTGGGGGAGTGGTAAAATGAGCCTATTTCCAAAAAAGTGGAGTATCCCTTTAACTCTACTATCTCCTTGATTTGAACATATCTAACATAATAAATGATTGGTCCATAAGATTGACTATTTTACAACTACTGTACATTTGGGTTTGATGATGACCCAGCCTTGGGGTAGATCTTTCATAAAGTCTTGTGGTACAATTATTTTTTATTTGAGTGATATAATAGTTTGTGGATGTTTCTTTCTCCGCAGGGAAGGCTGATAGTTTTCACTACACCAAACAGGGCAGGAACCCAGTTATAGATGGAATAGATGATGCCAAGGAGATGTCGACCACAAGGAACGCCTTCTCACTGCTAGGTCAGACTGGAAGTTCAATATTTTCTCATGTTGTTAAGATGCAATAGAGGAAGTAAATCGCAGATTATGAGTGAGTGATTGAGTGTATAAATATATATATATATATATATATATATATATATATATATATATTAGGGCTGTCAAACGATTAATCGCGATTAATCGCATCCAAAATAAAAGTTTGTGTTTACGTAATATATGTGTGCGTAGTGTGTATAATTATTTTGTATATATAAATACACACACATGCATGTATACATTTAAGAAAAATCTGAAAGTATATACTTTATATATATTTATACATAATTAATATTATGTATAAATATAAATATTTCATATATTAAGAACACATTTTTCTTAAATATATACATGCATATGTGTGTATTTATATATACAAAATAATTATACACATTACACCCACATATATTATGTAAACACAAACTTTTATTTTGGATGCGATTAATCGCGATTAATCGTTTGACAGCCCTAATATATATATATATATATATATATATATATATATTATTACTGCTTAGAAGCCAAAATAGGACATAATACTCATTGAGAACCAAGGAGTTTTTGTGTGTCGGTGGTTGGGCGATTCTGTCCAAAATTTTCAAAACATTAATTTGACAACGAAACACCGAATAGTTTTTAATTAGGGCTGTCAAAACAATTAATCGCGATTTATCGCATCCAAAATAAAAGTTTGTGTTTACATAATATATGTGGGTGCACTGTGTATAATTATTATATATATATATAAATACACAAACATGCTTGTATATATTTAAGAAATATGTTCATGTATATTCTGTGTATAGATTTATATATAATTTATATTATATATAAATATTTTATATATAAATAATTTTTTTTTCTTAAATATACATGCATGTGTGTTTTTTATATATATATATACAAAATAATTATACACAGTGCCCCCACATATATTATGTAAACACAAACTTTTATTTTGGATGCGATTAATCGCGATTAATCGTTTTGACAGCCCTATTTTTAATAAAAGTTAATATTTTATGTTCTTGCATCGGATCATATATCAAAATTATGTCATATTTCAGTGAAATTTTAAGTTAAGTTTTACGATAGACCGTAATAGTTCTTTTTACCTTAATAGTTTACCATAATAGTTTCTTTTTTTTTCTGTCATAATGCTGTTTTCCATACATGAAATTGTCGAGATTAGTTGCAGTTAAGCTTGTTTCAAAATAAAATTGATATTAAATCAGGATTTGAACCCAGCCACTATTTATACTAGAATAATATACCACTTGACTATCATGACTCGGGAATCTTTGAAAACTAGGTGTATGACGCCCCTGATAGCGGACTGGGCAGTCCCAGAATGCATTGTGGTACAAACTCAGAGAAACATGGGTTATAAACAAGTAAATATCGATACAATTGTTCTTTTTTAAATTGACTAGCCAATTATTCATTTTTCAAATTCTTTGTATTAGCTTAGCAACATTAACTCCAAGCACTGTTGGATTTAATCTAGACATGAAATGTTTTTGTTTTCCTGTTGTTCATTTGTTGATGTCTCTCTTCAGGTGTAAATGAGTCCTATCAGATGGGATTGTTTCGGATTCTGGCTTCGATTTTGCACCTGGGGAACGTGGAAGTGAAGGATAGAGACTCGGACAGCAGTATCATTCCAGTAAGTTTCATGTTGACTTTTACAGTATGGCATTTTGGACCAATATGATTTCACTGTGGGTAGGACTATCTATACAGTATGTATGGCGAAAATAGAAGCCAAATAACTGTGTGCAACACTGTGGAATACATTTTATGTCAGAAACTTTGTGCTTTTCACATGGCACATTGTTTCAAAGCAGCTTTACAGAAAATCATGCTGTTAATGTTTATAAGATCTTAACATCTTCATGCATTATAGTCCCATTTAGCATATTAGAGCTGGAAGATAATATAGTTACATTTTGCAACAAAATGAAAAAGTCAGGCAATTGAAATTGTATTTATAGTTTACTGTATATCCTTTTATATGTCAGTATATTTGTATGTATATGCCATGTGTGTGTGTGTGTGTGTATATATATATATATATATATATATATATATATATATATATATATATATATATATATATACAGCTACTATTTATGTATACTGAATACCGTTTTTGCAACAATATCAAAGAGATATGGTTAAATGATTGAATCCATTTAAGATTTTTACATTTTAAGGCGTTTTTTACATGTACAGGATCATTTTTTAATCAAAAACCCCAGAGTTCTTACTGTACTAATTTGGGTCCCACTTTATATAATGTATCTTTAATCATTTGATGCAATGCACTTATTGTGTAAAACATTCTAAGACATGAATATATGAAGAGTTCAGATGCAAAAGCCTCTAAATGCCATTTGAAATTTTCTTCTAAAATGACAATTTTTATCAAACTTGTATATTTAAGTTCAGTAATTTCACTTAAATGACAATTAATAGGTAATCTTCATTGCCATTTAAGTGAAATTACTGAACTTAAATATACAAGCTTGATAAAAATGATCATTTTAGAGGAAAATTTCAAATGGCACTTAGAGGCTTTTGCCTCTGAACTCTTCATATATTTATAAAATGTCCTTACCTCTTAAACCACATTTAAACCCAACCATGCCATCAATCTTACCCGTATTGCACCTCAACACCCGCTTTTTTGTGTTTTGTAATACAGTATGAACATAATAAGTACATTTTACTTCAATAAAAATGTTAAGTACATAGTGGTTAAAAAGACACGTCATATAAAGTGTGACCTAAATTTGTTTCATTGTGAAGTAATGATGTAATTTTCTCTCTTTTTTTCCATCCAGCCAAATAATGGTCACCTGAGTGTGTTTTGTGAATTGATGGGTGTGACGTATCAAGACATGTCTCATTGGCTGTGTCATAAGAAGCTGAAGACAGCAACCGAGACGTACATAAAGCCCGTCCCCAAACTACAGGCCATAAACTCCCGCGATGCCCTCGCTAAACATATCTACGCCAAACTCTTCAACTGGATCGTGGACCATGTGAACAAATCGCTACATTCTACGGTCAAGCAGCACTCGTTCATCGGGGTCCTGGACATTTACGGGTGTGTGTTCATACAGCCACTTACACATTTGGTTCAGTTTAGAGTTACAGAAGTCAATTGTGACGTTTTGTTTTATTCCTCCAGGTTTGAGACTTTTGAAATCAACAGTTTCGAACAGTTCTGTATTAATTATGCCAATGAGAAACTCCAGCAACAGTTCAACATGGTGAGACACCAGTTCATGTTTGATTGATGATTATTCTGTTAATTTATTGTAATGTATCTCCTGTTGTCCTCCTGTCTTCTCGTGTGCAGCATGTGTTTAAGTTGGAGCAGGAGGAGTACATGAAAGAGCAGATACCATGGACTCTCATTGATTTCTATGATAATCAGCCATGTATCAACCTCATTGAGGCCAAGATGGGCGTCCTGGACCTGTTGGACGAAGAGTGCAAGGTACAGTTTCACAGTCTTATTGAAAATTAAGATGTTGATGTACTTCATCTTTTACTGTGATTGGCTGTATTAAAAAAAAAAAAATGAAAATATCCATACACAAATCCAAGGTGATACGTAAATATGTGACAATTTGCGAATTAACAATTCAACTGAACAAAATTGTTGTTTAACTACATGTAGTTTTTAATGTAGAATGTTATATGATTGTAATTAGCACTTAATGAGCTGAAATGAGAACAACTGACATCTCTCTCTTTTCATACAGTTTACATAAATTGAGAATATTTGTTTTTTTTTATATGAAATACTTCATTTAAAAGAAGAGAATTCAAGTCTGCGTGACTGAGTATTCGCCGAGTTACAGTTCATTTTCGGACACGTTTCAGAATGGACTTCACATTGAGAGAGATGGCAGAACACGCATAATGTTTATTTTTCTTTATTTGGCAAAAAGAATACACACAAAAAATAGAAACTTAACAGGATCGAATGATGTATAACACTTCTATTTAAGATCAAAATCAACAGAGTATTTTGAGTCTCTTTTGCACTGATAAGAAAAAAAGCGGGCTGGGATCGCCGGCGTGACCGCCGACCCCAGGGGGTTAATTAAACAGTATTATACCATGGTCTGGGTGAATACTCGATTCTGATTGGCTGCAGGGTGTCCGTTAAAAAGTGATATAGGACACCTAGTAAAGTAGTTCTGGTGAAACTGCCTGTTTACCATTCGAAATTAACAAATAAATGCGCTGCCTACAACGGCTGTGAGTAACCATAGCAACAGGCAGTCACATGCTCTATCACCTAACGTTGGATATTATAGCCTAATACAACAATGAACGACTTTGTGCTATTTCTTTTAACATTTATGGAGAATATGGCAACTTTGACGACTGCAATGCTGCTGAAGAAAGAAAAAATGTAAATAAAACGGCGCTGCTGCTCTGCTCCATTCAACTCTATTGGTAACGACGGAACTTGCGACCGTAGTTGGCTAACGATGCTTTCGGGAAACGAGCCCCTGAATGAGACCTTGCGGGAGTTTTACGCAGCTGTCCAGACAACCGAGGCAGGAGAAGGCTCAACGTTACAGCGTTTCAAGCCTAAGGAGCCTGAGGCAAATGATCCTCTCTTTGATCTGATTAATTTATTGCCCTCTACAACGTTAAGCGCAAATCGCTGGAGCTCAGAGCTAATTGATTTTTTTTAATTATTATTGTTGTTTGATTAATTGTTTTATGTGTAATAAAAAAAATAACTATGCCTACCTTTGTGTTTCATGAAAAAAAAAATGCATTGTGAACCTGAAGGGATACGAGCTAAGCGGACTATAAATATCTCTGGTTGCTAAATAAACAGTCAGGCAAATTATTATTTGTAAAAACTAGATTTAGCCTAATTGAAATATAAACTAATGCTTTAAAAATGTTTTATTTGGCAAGTGACCATGGTATAAGCGGGTTAATGCCCTCCGAGGTGTCCATTGTCAGGTTTTAATGGACTTCGGCGGAGGCAACCGTCCTCCGCTGCGCGTCGGCCGGTTTACGCCTCGCCGTCGTCCATTAAAACCTGACAACGGACACCTCGTCGGGCATTAACCCTTACATATTGTAATTACAATTTAAAATATCTGTTCAAATGTAATTTATTCCTGGGATGGCAAACCTTAATATTCAGCACCCTTTACTCCAGTCTTCAGTGTCACAGAAATCTGCTGATTTGATGCTCAAGAAACATTTCATAGTAGCATAGTGTACATCACAAACAAAACAAACAAAAAAACTGTGTTGTGTGATTGGAATCCTGTTTGAGACTACAGTTCTTCCTTCATATACTGTACAGCCCCTTTTTTTCTCTCTCTTTCTCTTAGATGCCGAAGGGTTCAGATGACTCCTGGGCTCAGAAACTGTATAACACTCATTTGAAGACGTGTGCACTTTTTGAAAAGCCACGGATGTCCAATAAAGCTTTCATTATTCAGCACTTTGCAGATAAGGTGCGCGCACACACACACACACACACACACTTCACACCCTTCACACTCAGGCTAGTTCAGCATTTCTGATAAACGGTTTCAATTTATACATAAATACAGTATTTGACCACAGATACATTGTATTTATGTTCTAAAAACACTTTTACTGCATCTGAACATGTTCATTTCACCATATTAAAAGCATCCACTGGCTTAACACTGCATTCCAGAAACGTCCTAGACGAGACTGAGTTCTTTCTGGTGTTAAGCCTTTTTGAATGTCTTATATGAAGCAATATACAATGATGAGGCAAATTATCATGTTTTGTCAAGATTCACACACAATATCAAGCTGACAAACATTTTCTGGAATGAATCCAGGTGATTTAGTTAATAATTACCATTTTGAATGTGCATACAATCCACCTCAAAAAAGATTTCACGTTTAAAGTCAGCATGAAACTGTCGTTTTGATAGTCTTTTCCATATTATATGTAATATAATAATCATATAATATTAATAATTATAATATAATATATAATAATTATATGTAATGTAATTAGGGCTGTCAAACGATTAATCGCGATTAATCGCATCCAAAATAAAAGTTTGTGTTTACATAACATGTGGGCGTAGTGTGTATAATTATTTTGTATATATAAATAGACACACATGCATGTATATATTTAAGAAAAATGTGTTCTTAATATATCAAATATTTATATTTATACATAATATTAATTATATATAAATATATATAAAGTATATACTTTCAGATTTTTCTTAAATATATACATGCATGTGTGTGTATTTATATATATACAAAATAATTATACACACTACGCCCACATATATTACGTAAACACAAACTTTTATTTTGCATGCGATTAATCGCGATTAATCGTTTGACAGCCCTAAATGTAATATAATAATCATTTCCATATTATATTTCCATGTTTATCGGTGTGAAACGGCTTCTTGAACAAGAACAAAATAAGGGCGGGACTTGATTTTGTCAGTTGAGATTTGATTGGATCATTGGCTGTCATGTGAGTGACAGGTTATCCCGCCCTCGTCCCAGTAAACACTTCATCGGAGTTATATCGAGCTATTTGGATTAAAAATTACGAGGGGACATACAAAATAATGATGTGCACGGATATATCATTTATAATGCAATATTTGCATAATGAAATTCAATATTCTTTAAAAAATAAGAATGGTCAATTTTGATTTCATGATGACTTTGTTTGTAATAACTCTTGTCAAATAGGCCACAGATGAATTGTACTGTATGTGAAACAGGTCTATCATTTTAAGACATTGTAAGCACACTTTCTGATATAAAGGATGTTCTAAACAATAGACACTAATACATATAAATAGATAGTTCTACATAAATCTTAATAGAGTATCATTCTGTTAGCTTAGAAGCATGCTAATGCCAAAACAACTGAGTCAAGTCTGCTGTGTGCTTTGCGTAAGGGTGATACGTCTTCACGTGAGCTTATGAGGCTGTGGATCCGTTTTTAGAAATGGCGTATGATATCTGTGAGGAAACACTCATGGAGAAAGGAGGATGGATGTCATACGCCACATTTAGAGAGTGTGATAGGCATTCAATACACACACACACACACAGTCAAATTAGGGTTTGAGCAGTAGCTTTCGCAAACATCCTCAAAGTTAAACCAGGCTCCACTTAATTCTCTAATCAGCATTACTAATATGACACTCGAAGTTATATAAATTTAATAGAATACGTAATATAACATGGAATTTATATCCAGTTTTAAAACAAATGTTCTGTTATTTGACATGTTGCGATCAGATTTTACCAGAAGATTTAACACAGTCCTGTAGTGTGACTTCTATGACAACAGTATACGGGTTATAACCCGGGTTTAATGGACCTCTTAGTTATAATCAGTGCTGGGTAGATTGCTTACATTGTAGTCCATTACTGAATACAAATTACATATGAAAACTGTAGTTAGTAGCGTAATCTTATACATTACACATTTTAGGTAATGTAATCTGACTACTTTTTGATTACTTTTAATTTACGTTTGACCTTACTCTAAACCTTATCATGTAGATTTTAAGCAGAAAATGTTGTACTGTAGTGATATTAAATTTACAGGAAAAAAAAAAACTGTGTTGTAGTACATTAAACATTACCTTATGTCAGGCTTTTCTAAACTGGGGGTTGTGAAGGAATTGCAGTGGGGTTGTATTGTAAGTTATTAACTAAAAGCACAAAAATAATCAAAATAAAACACAAAAAATATTAAATCTCTTATTTGTTATGATGTGTAGCTTCTGTCTTGTGTAATTCCACAAAACAATTTAAAAGATGAAAAAGAAGAATTAGTGAGAATCAATATATTGTGAAATATTTACTGCTATTTTGTGAAAATTATGTAATCATGTAATCAAAAGAAACAAAACTGTTGTCCGATTATTAGTATTTTAAAACATAATCTACAAGTATATTTTTGGAATCAATTGGTTAAGATTGCTTGATCAGGTATCATGAAGTTATTTATTTATAGTATTTATTACAGTTTGCATGAAATAAAAGTTAATATGGTCTTTTCTTCAGTATTGTGATATATAACTAAGGGAAATGGCTTCACAAATGAGAAAAAATGTTGGGCGGGACATGATGTTGTCTATCTATCAGGAATGTACTTTTTCACATTTCGACATTTCGTCGTCATAGTTGAGTAAACTTCTATAGAAAAATAAAAACTATTAATATATATATATATATATATATATATATATATATATATATATATATATATTTATATATTAGGGCTATGCAAAGATTAATTCCGATTTATCGCATCCAAAATAAAAGTTTGTGTTTACATAATACATGTGTGGTGTGTACAATTATTTTGTATTTTTAAAAACATATAGATGCATGTATATATTTAAGAATTATTTGTCTGTAAATACTGTATATATATATATATATATATATATATATATATTATATATTATATATGAATAACACATTTTCTTAAATATATACATGCATGTGTGTGTGTTTATATATACAAAATAATTATACGCAGCACATATATATATATATATATATATATATATATTATGTAAACAGAAACTTTTATTTTGGACACGATAAATCGAAATTAATCATTGCACAGCCCTAATAAATATGCATAATACAAAAAAAAAAAAATAGCATGACAGTTAAAATAAAATAATGCTGTGAAACCTTATTATAGACATCAAAAAGTCGTCATTTTCAATTTGTAATTATACATTTGTGAAGGAAAAAAAAAAACTTATCAGAGACTCATTCATGGATTTTCTTTCCTATGATAACCTCTGTCTCTCTGTATCTGTCAGGTGGAGTATCAGTGTGATGGTTTTCTGGAGAAGAATAAAGATACAGTAAATGAGGAGCAGATACATGTTCTGAAGGCCAGTAAGGTGAGTGAAAACATGTCCTCTGCGTCTCTGAAAGAGTGCTTTTTACATCAGAAGGCCTTCTATTTGCTTATAAATAAGGGCTGTAATGTTTTGGTGAAAATGGCCAGGAAGTGTTAAATTGTCCCTGTAATGTATACCCGTTCATTAACCAGAAACTCGGAGGTTTTAGTTAATTGAATGCCTGAATATAGACAGACAAAACCAGCCTTAGCTGTTGCCAGGCTGTTTTCATCCAAGATTTTCGACCTTAAATGAAGCTTAAAGTGTGAGAAGGTCAATGGCACGGTGCCATCTGCTGGTAAAGGAGCATTAGTGCAGTCCGTTGGTATAGTTCCAACATGTACACAGCTGAGGGAGTATAATACGTTCACATTTCTAGCACTTTGGATCCTTACATATCCTTGTTCTGTCTTATTTTACCATGTTACGGTATCTTGAGTCACAGTATATAAAGAACAGAGCTGTTTCTGAGCTCTAAAAGAGCCTTTGCATGACTCAGCAGCTCTGACACCGGTTCAGACGGAACTACTGCATATCTGCTCGTGTTATGAAGTCAACCCTCCCCGTCAGTTGTGCCTTCATGGCCTGGGGTGTGTTCTGTGGATGTTTCAGGAAGGTATTCCAACATATTTGATAATCGAGACACAGGCACACTGAATGAAAAGCTCTTATGATCAGATTGTGATACATAGCACTTTGATATATATGACATTTAGAAAGATATTTCGTTGTCAAGCCAACATTATTAAAGACCAGATATCTTTGAACAAACATTCTATTAACGTTACTGGAAGAAGTTCATAAATTTAAAAAGAGGATTGCCAGAACGTTAGCCAAAGTTTTAAGAACGTTCCCTGTTAGCTGGGATGGCTTTTGTTAATAATATATCAAATAATACCATGGTATGATACAATATTTTACTTAACTGCTAAAATAGAAATAAAGAATTATGTTTTCAGGCTTAGAAAAGTCATTTTGAAAAATCATGGACATCTCTCGGTAGTTTTTATACTGACTAAGTGAACTTTTAAGTGCCATTTGATTCTATAAAATCATATCATTTTCATCTGTATCTGGGGGTTTCTGAATGCTCTCTAACGCTTTTTCTCCTCAGCGTGAGGCAGTAAATGTGTGCGGTAAGAGCAAACACATGCCGTACTAATCCAAACTGCCTGGGAAAAATATTAATGCCTCAAATTGAATTTGACTGACAGAATTATTCTTTAAGTCAAGTCATATTTAAAATTAACAATTCATATCAGTAATAGGCTCGGGCTCTCTGGTGCTTTTCCAGATCAGTCTGTTAGCGGATAATCCAAATCCTTCACATCACATGTTACACAGGTCATCTGTTTTTACCATATTCATTTTGCTTCACATTCATATCATTGATCATCTGTTCATAATGTCATGTGTGTGTTTGTTTGCTTCATCTAGGTACACATTTATATTTTCTTATAAATTGGATATGAAGCCAGACATCAGCTAAAAGTCTTAAAAACATCTGAATATTTATCATTTAAATGAATTTGTTTGTTCAAGAAATAGTTTCAGTGATTAAAGTACACAATTGTTCTTACTTATTGTGAAAATGAATGGACAAAATAAACGCATTGGGGGAAATTGAATTTACAGCTCTCATTCAAACATAGAGAGCTGATATTGACAGAGACTGAATCATCACTATGATGTATTATTACTCTATATACAACACACTATATTTAATGCACAGCTAATTTTAATTTATGTGAAGATTGTTTTAGTTGTTATTTGTTTAAGCCTATTAAATGTATCAAATTATGGCTTTTTATTAAACTGTAATGTGAATATAATTACACTTCATCTCTATAGAAACTGAGAAAAAAAAAATTTGTTTACAGTAGGGCTGTCAAAACGATTAATCGCGATTAATCGCATCCAAAATAAAAGTTTGTGTTTACATAATATATGTGGGTGCACTGTGTATAATTATTTTGTACATACTGTATATAAAAACACACATGCATGTATATTTAAGAAAAAAAATATTATTTATATATAAAATATTTATATTTATATATAATATAAATTATATATAAATCTATATACAGAATATACACAAAAATATTTCTTAAAAATATACAAGCATGTGTGTATGTTTATATATATATAAAATAATTATACACAGTGCCCCCACATATATTATGTAAACACAAACTTTTATTTTGGATGCGATTAATCGCGATTAATCATTTTGACAGCCCTAATTTACAGTAATGGAGACATTATTTGGAGTATTGGTATTAATGTTACTAGCCTTCATTCATATTAAGATGCCATTAAACAAATGTTTAAAATACATCATCTTAATTTTGTTTCTACAATAGTTTTGATATTCAATGTGAAAATCTGTATTACAATATAACCATACATTACAGATTTTAATGATAGGTGTGATTAATCGCGATTACAGAGATGTTTTATTAATTAGATTTTTAAATCAATTGACAGCTGCGCTAATAGATATATATTATCTGAAGTGAGCCCAAACCTCATTGATTCTTATTGTACGTGGATCACGAAAGGAGAAATTTAGAATGATATTTGATATTTCGTTGTCAAGCCAACATAATATTATTCAGAGCTGGTGTCTGAGCTGTTCAACTAGTACATTATATACGTCTATCCGATGTATCTGTATTTTCTGCATTTAGTAATTCTGTTTCTGTTTTCTCATCGTGTCATGTTGTCTGTGTTGTTTGTGAACATGACTACCTGTACCCCTGCAGAAGGTAAAATTTAGCTTATACATGCTGCCTCTTTAGCTCTCTATCCCTCTAATATCACTGCTGTCTAGTAGATACAAAAATTAAGATTTGGATGTGTGTGCGTATGAGAGATGCGTGCGTGTGTGTGTATCAGCATGTTCAGTCTGCTGCTTTCTGCTGTGCAGGGCACAATCTCAATACTGCATTGATTCTGTAGAAAAATAAAACCTCTTCAGCTTTAGAGCCTCCAAACTTCATCCAAACAAACTCAACTGCCCAGACAGAATGAATCATCTGTTTAGTTGAAATGTTTTGACATCTGCTGGACTGTTTGTCCTTTTCAGTACATTTTTGACGCTCTTAAAAGGCCAGTTCACCCAGAAATTAAAGGAGTAGTTCACTTTTAAAAAAAACTTTTGCTGATAATTTACTCACCGCCATGTCATCCAAGATGTCCATGTCTTTCTTTCTTCAGTCGAAAAGAAATTAAGGTTTTTGACGAAAACATTCCAGGATTTTTCTCCATATAATGGACTTCAATGGGAACCAAACGGTTCAAGGTCCAAAAGACAGTTTCAGTGCAGACTGCAAACTGTTCAAAGGCCTTTAAACGATTCCAGACAACGAATAAGGGTCTTATCAAGCGAAACGATCGCTCATTTCAAAAAAAAAAAAAAAAAACAATAACAAAGTTTAAGTTTTATAAGCTCGAATGGTCGCCTTGCTCCTGACTCTCCTGTTCGAACTCGTTCATCAAAATAAACGTTTTTTTCCGAGTCAATTCGTTCATTTCTTTTGTTGAATGAACCAAATGACATGAAAAAAGATTCGTTCAATTTTCAAAGATTCAGTCACAAACGTGCATCACAGAACAGAGCAAGACGACCATTTACTTAGTCATTATTCACTCACTTTCAGTTTAGTGACCAGCTCAAAAATATCAGTGGTCGATGTGATCCATAAACTTCATATGAGCTTTATCTGAGAAACAGATTTTAGTCATTATTCACGAAAGTGTTTCCAACTTTTTTTTTTTTTTTCTTGATGGCATGTCGTTGCAGAAGAAATGTTTGTTCATTTTAGAGTAGGCTTGTTGCGATAGTCGGTGTTACACGGTGTTCAGCTTTCCCACTGCTTGTTTTTTTTTTATTGTAATAAAATCATTTAGTTCATTTAGAGAACAGATACTACAATTAAAAACTGAACGTGTCCGCTCAATTCAGCGTGAGCCGAACGAGAGTCGCAGCAGAAGTCAGATTTAATTTATCACGTGACGAGAGAGGCGAGCTGACAGACAAGACAATGGCGGAAGATTTGGTTTCAAAACAAAATGTAAAAGCACCTATTTGTCAAAATTTTGGATTTAAACCCAATACTAATAGGGAACCTGAAAACCTTGAGGCAATCTGTAAACTTTGTCTGAAGAAGGTGGCAGCATCTGGAGGGAACACTTCCAATTTGCACACATTTTTTATCCTATTCGTTTTGTTAATAAAAGTTGTCATTGTACTGTTTTGTTGTTGCATGTGGTTATCATTAATAATAGTAATGAACTCACTATTCAAGCAATTGTCACTCCAGATTTGCCTCTACTTTGAAAACAAAAGTAAAATGCGCACGGCCACACAGACACTCATAAGCGATTTAAAAAACGAGGTGGAAAAGAGGGAAAAACTCCAACTCTTCAATCTGGTTAAGAGCACAATTAAGATCTTTCCAGTGACCAAAATCTCTTTGCATTAACTCAAACCTCTTCTTTTTTTATATAATGATAGTGGAAGCCAAACTATTTGAATGTAATAATAATCGTGATAATATACAGTATATCCACAGCCTTTTAATTTGATTGGCAGATGCTTTGCCAAAGCAATGGCTCAAATCACTACATTCGAAAACTTTTATGTTATGAAAAGTGCAAAAATATTTTTGGCTCATTATGAAATTGTGGCAGGCCGCAACGATCAAGGTAATTAATGGGAAAAAACATACATACAACATACAGGTTTAGAACAATAATACATAATGACGTCATTTTCATTTTTGGGTGAACTACGCTTTTTAAAATGCAACAGCCAAAGGAAACCATATTATGTTCTATACATAGACTAAAATAATAAAAAAATAATAAAAACAGGCAGAATATTAGAACACAAAGCTGGAGTTTGTTTGTTTGCTGTGTGGGGACTTGATGTTTAAATTGTTGGTCCCACGATAACTTTTATTTTGCTTAGGCTGCATGCTGCTTAGTACCAGCACTAGTGTCCCTCAGAACGCAAACTCTAAGCGATCGATGTAAATGAGACCCTAGGGGCATTATCTGAGTAAATGGCCTCTTCTGTTCATTAATATCCCACTGTATAATGGTTTGCTTGCCTTGACATGCATAATTATTAATTAAGCTTCGCTGAATTAAAAAAATTGATACTTTGTACAGATTTAGTTCTGTTGACAAAGACTGCTAAGGATTGTAAGTGACAAATGTGCATCAAGCCTGTACAAAAACATGAATGCTAACCATTTAACACAGTTCAGTAAAGAAATTCAGTTGTAACGCCATAAAGTTTTCAGGAGTGAATTCTCTTTTATAAAATGGATTGTTCCCATTCTTGATTAGGATTGGTTGAGTCACATTCGAAACACTGGTAAAATATTCCTGTTGATCTTATTACATCAGTATCACTGCTGTTGTGCATTTATTTTATGAAACCTTGCCAGGAAAATGTATCAACCATTTTATAAAAGCATTGAGTTTCATGAAGCAATGGTTTACAGTGATCTTTAAAACAGCTAAAAATGGGTTTTAGGCACGTTGTACCCATAGACTGTGAAAAAAGATGGACAATGCCCCTTCGCTCTCTCTCATTGGTCAGAAGTGAAGCCGCCAGTATCCCGATATGGCGCTGACATCTTGAAACTTGATTCTGCGCAGAAGCGTTTTCGGGACCAGACAGGCACAGTAGTGAGCAGGAAGTAAAGCCGCGAAATCAAGACCCCGCCCTCACTCTAACAGAATCAATCAATATAGAAATTTAGATAAATTTAAAGCTCAAATCTGCTCAGTCCTCCGACGATCCCGAAAAAAGTCTTCAGTCTTGGTGCTTCAGTGACTATTTCTCTCTGAGAACCTGTCAATCACAGCTGTCAATCATGACGTCACTACCACCGCATCAAATTACAAACTAAAAACAAATTTATTTTAAAAGCTAACACTTGAAATTACATCAGTGTGATAAAACTACAGTACATACCAGAAACCATATTTGTAAAAGTGATATTTGAAGTGTAATTTAATTGTTTAGTTGGTCTCGCGTGCCGTTGAATAACATGGTGAGACGGGGTTTATGACCTATTCTAGGACTGGCCACCGGGGGGAGATCAATATGTTTTGGCTTCACTTTTCAGGGCTTATGCGGCACGCTTGGTTGTACCTAACAACTAGATATTCTGAAATCACTGTAAACTACTGCTTTTTGAGGCTTTTTCCTTTAAAAGAATGATTCACTTCCGTAAATAAGTAAACCATGTACAGAACAGAATTAAGCACTCAAAAGAGGAGTGACAACTGACTTTATCTGTAGCTGAGTCCATATACAATTTAATTTAAAGTCCCCCTGTGGTGAAAATCAAGTTTTTAATGTAGTTAATATGTCTGTGTCGTGTTTTTAATATGTTTTGAGACAAACAATGTGCAAATTGTTCAAAAAGACAGTCTCAAAAACGCGGTTTGAAATCGCTGGTGTTTCTGATGTCACAAACTACCTTGTAACCAATCACGTCAATGTGTGATCATCAACGAGTGGATCTCTGAGCTGGTGCGAGTAAATGGAGGTGGGGCTAATTTGCATATTCATAGAACCGCATTTACTAAATTAAGCAAAGGGTGTAGTTACATTCAAGCTATTTTAAGGCATTTCATTTTTTTTCAAGGAAAAAAACATTTAAATGTCATTTTGGTGATCAAAGATGAGTTATAAGGGATTATTGACTACAGGGGGACTTAAAATTAAAAAAAAAAAAAAAAATAAGAGCAAGTTACAGTTTTTTAATAAGACCTTTGCTTTATTTCCATGTCCAAAAGTCTGTTTGACTAATGATGGTACAGTATCTGACCAGTATGTTAAGTCTGTCTTGGCTGTAATTCTCAGTTTGACCTGCTGGTGGAGCTCTTCCATGATGAGGAGAAAGCAACGAGTCCAACCGGTGCTGCTCCGACCACTGGAGGACGCACTCGCCTCAGTGTCAAACCAGTCAAGAGCAATGCTAGCCAATCTGGCAAAGAACACAAGAAGACTGTCGGACTGCAGGTAGAAGCCTACTCGTATTTGTACTTTTATTGAATATCTACGTACATGAATTGTATTTTTGTGTTGTACTGTGTAAATAAGCAGTGACAGTGAATGAGATTAAAAATACTGCAAGTTTATGTTAGAATTTGAATGAATGTTTACTTTTCTCTCTCTCTCTCTCTGTAGTTCCGTAACTCTCTGCATCTGCTGATGGAGACTCTGAATGCGACTACGCCTCATTACGTTCGCTGCATCAAACCCAACGATTTCAAATTTGCCTTCACGTCAGTTTTTCATTAGCTTTCTGTCGTCTCTCTCTCTCTCTCTCTCTCTCTCTCTCTCTCTCTCTCTCTCTCTCTCTCTCTCTCTCTCTCTCTGCATACATATACTGTGATCATAATTTGAGATTCTCTGATCTTTCGGAATAGATTGTCAGCTTTTTAATATGTAGATTCAAGTGGTGTTTACTACAATAAGAGCAAAAAAAAGGGTGGAAGTCATTAACATTTGCATGTAGCTTAGCTTTCTTATAACTAATTTAACAATAATGCACAAATAAATTGGATATTTAAAGTTGGTAATGGTAAAGTTGGTAATTAATGGTAAACCATTAATTATTGAGAAAACAAATGTCGATATGTTGTCTAAATATATTTAAATGTATATATATATATATATATATATATGTGTCTGTGTGTGTGTGTATATATATATATATATATATATATATATATATATATATATACAGTATATATATATATATATATAAATACATTTATATATATATAAATATAAACACACACACATATATATATATATATATATATATATATATTTAAATATATTTAGACAACATAACTTAAAATACATTTTAAAATACATTTAAAATACTAAATACATTTAAATATATGTAGACAACATAACTTAGTGATTAATCCAGCATGAAAAAAAATGTTTCTGGAATAAATCGCCTACCCTGCCTTTAATTCAATGCATCAATAAAAAAATAAAAATAAAAAAACAAGCTTCTTTGTCACAATCACAGCAAGTACCGGAAATATCTTAACAAATTTGAAGAGGGGGGGTTTGAATATTTTCTTGTAACTAGAATCAGATTGATTTTTTCAGAATCGAGAGATGCATAAAGATTCCCAACCCTTCAAAATTTCCCTAAACTTTGTTCAGCATCTTATATGAAGAAATATTACCAAAATTAAAGCTGCAGCATGCCATTTATTATAGTGCTTAAAAGAACTGCAAAAGGTAGCATAATTTCACTACATATCAGGAGTGTGCCAACCATGGCCCAAAAAGCTATCTAGGTTGGCAGCTCACTAGTTTAGACAATGTGTAGGCCTAATATGTTTATATCAGTAGATTTAGCAGAAGTGGTTGTGATTCTAGGCTGATATCTGATTTGTGTCATTACCAGGTTTGACCCCAAGAGGGCAGTGCAGCAACTGCGTGCATGTGGAGTTTTGGAAACAATACGCATCTCCGCAGCTGGTTTCCCATCTAGGTACAGTGAAGATCTATACATTACCATACCCAACTCCCTTTTGTCAAACACTTCCTGACCGTATATTTGTGTTTGCACGACTACTTTTGTTTGTCAGGTGGACGTATCAAGAGTTCTTTAGCAGGTATCGTGTCCTGATGGTACAAAAAGATGTTTTGACGGACAGGAAGATGACCTGTAAGAACGTTCTGGAGAAACTTGTGCAGGTACAAGAAGAGGACAACTCAGCTTATAAAACTATATGTATACTCTGCGGGGACTTGAACTCTTTTGACCTGATTAAAAATACACTTAGCAACAATGCCCTGAAAATCACCCAGAATTGGAAATGCTCACATTTTCTACAGAAAATTTAGAACATTAATGAAAAGTCTAATTTTCTCTCCATTTTTTTGTCCTCAATAGGATCAAGATAAGTACCAGTTTGGCAAGACTAAGATTTTTTTCCGAGCGGGGCAGGTTGCGTACCTGGAGAAACTGCGTGCAGATAAGTTGCGTGCTGCCTGCATCCGCATCCAGAAGACCATCCGCTGCTGGCTGGCGCGCAAGAAGTACCTGCGCATGAAACATGCTGCCACAACCATCCAGAGATACGTCCGTGGACACCAGGCCCGCTGGTGAGGGGGAGGGGACTCATCTCATATTGGGCGGAGCCAGACTAAATTTATGAAAAGCAGAATCATACAAAATAAGATGACACGGAGCTTCTAGAATACAACAGTGCCCGTTCACTTTGACTGTGGAGATGGTTCCGGAATTATAAGCTATGAGTTGAAAGATATGAACCAAACCAGTATATATTTATATACTGGTTTGATTTAAATTTTTTAAATTTTAAATTTTTTTAATTTTAAATTTTAAATTTAACTTTTTCATTTTATTTTTAAATATATATAAAATATATATTTATTTAAAGACAAACGCACAAGATTGTTTAGTGAGGGAAAGAGCAAAATCGTAGCACATAGTTGTAGTTGAATCACATTCATCATAATTAAAATGAAGTATAAAACTACTGATTTAAAGATTTAAAGATGATATATATATATATATATATATATATATATATATATATAAACATTTATTGCAAAATATGCATACATTTATAATTAGCAATTAGCAACATTTACATGGTGCAATTTTCTCACCATGACTCTGATTGGTGGAATTTTCTTTAGAATCATGGGTAATGTAGTTTTTCACCAGAAATTCCTCTCTTAATCACCATTCTTTGTAAAAATATGTTCAAATAATGCGAACTGATGAATTCAACAAAAGCAGATACCATTAATTAACAACTTTGGAGCTCACTGTATATCTGTCTTTAAGGATTTATAAGTCATTGTTAAAATATGAATGGAATTCTTACTTCTGGGAACCCAACTGTTACACTCTAAACTCTTTTTTTTAGTATTAAAGTGCAGAGGTTTGCATGTGTTAAACTCTACGTTGTTCTTCCTGACCCACAGTCTTGCCAAATTCCTGCGTCGCACACGTGCTGCAATAATCATTCAGAAGTACCAGCGCATGTATGTCCAGAGAACATGTTACAAACGCAAGAAGGCTGCTGCTCTGGCCATGCAGTGCATCCTCAGGGCCTACATGGCCAGACAACTGTACAAAGCGGTGAGGACGAAACCACACATTATAATACCCTTTTACACATCCTCACATACACAAGCCTCTCAAACACACTGTTAACAATACACTCCTAACTGTTCTATTCTCAATATTGCACTTTTATTTACATGCACCTTTGCAGTTGTAATTTAGTTCCGTTTTAACTGTAATATTTAAACAAGCTGGGTTTTATACTTGCATGCATCAGGGTAACATATGATAACGTGTAACGTATTTTATAATATGTTAACGTGGTTTATAATTAACACATTAGAAACCAATGAATTATTTCAGGCATTGGACACATGACCTGTGAAAGCGGCTAACTACACTCCTGGGTAACTGAATGGGGTTAAAAGTGCAATGGATTAAACGCATATGAGTAACTGATTCTTAAATTAGCCAATTTAATTTCAATTAAACAACTTTTTTTTATATAAAGAAGAAAGAAGTTTGCTTTTTTTCTGCAAGGATCCATTAATTTCAACTAATTATTCATCATAGAATTCTGAAAAAAAGTGTATCACGCTTTCCACAAAAAATTTAAGCAGCTTAACTATTTTAAACATTGATAATAATGAGAAATGTTTCTTAGGTAAATCAGCATATTAGAATAATTTATAAAGGATAATGTGACTCTGATTGTAGTTTTATTGTTATTTGCAATATTGCAGTTTTCCTTTTTTATGTAAATGCATAAATGAATGCAATCAATTCTTAATTAATGCAGCCATGATGAGCATATGATACTTTGCTCAAAAATATTAATTAATACTGAATTAATTAATACTTTGCTCAAAAATATTAATTAATTCTGAAAATCTCAAATTTTCAGTTAACAATATTAATTGTTTTCCAGTGTTTTAATTTCAAATATTTGATATTTGATACTCTTATGACAGAAATTGTATGTTTTTATCTCCAAAGTATTTGCAGCTTATAATAACAAACCGAGTAAACAACTAATATATGAAATGATATGAAGTTGAATATCAATAACAAGATTAAAAATAAAATAAAATATGTAGAGACTTTTTGCACTCAGGTGTGATCTGTAACATCAGAAAAATGAGAAAAACCACAATATGTTTTGAAATATCGAGAGATTATTTTGAATGATGTGTAATTGGCTGTCAAGAGTATAACACCATTACATTTTGTGTGTTTGGTTCCACTCTAAACTATTTGAAAAGAGCACCTTCCAGTAACAAAAAAATAAATTAATAATTTGACTCAGTAAGTAGCAATTCTGCTTCACCCTGAGGTCTTTTCGACAAATTATTTTGCTTCAACCTAGTGTTTTGCCGGCTTACTTGTCTCTGGTGTAAGTTTTTGAAGCCTTTGGAAAAGGATTATTTAGCACAGTGTTGTGATGATCTCATGTGTTTGGTCATGTGATCTCACAGGCGGCAAATTGTTCCAGTGTAGGGACTGCCCCACTGATGGACCACAGCAGCTGTGGCTGTATTATTACTTACTCTCTCTCACTCCTGTATTTGCCTTCGGTCAGAGCTCTGTTGATTAGCAGTGGTTTATCGAGGCAGGATGTGTAATATCTGCAAATTAAAAAGGCAGAAGGTGTGAGAGAAAAGGGTTTTGAGAAGCGTTCTGTCACTGTATTTATCACTGCCTTTCTTAGCTCTTTTGCATATTTGTGTTGTTTTCACCTGTTCATCATGTGTTGTTGTTTGTTTGTTTAGCTTCTGCGCGAGCACAAGGCCATCATCATTCAGAAGATGGTCCGCGGCTGGTTGGCGCGGCAGTGGTTCAAGCGTTCGCTCAGAGCCATCGTGTACCTGCAGTGCTGCACCCGTCGCATGCGAGCCAAGAGGGAACTCAAGAAACTCAAGATCGAGGCACGATCGGTCGAACACTTCAAGAAACTCAACATCGGCATGGAGAACAAGATCATGCAATTGCAGCGCAGGATAGACGAACAGGTACCGTACTTCACATTGAGATGCTGTGGCTTAATGTGCCTCATTTAAAGGGATACTCCACTTTTTTGGAAATAGGCTCATTTTACAACTCTTTCAGAGTGAAACAGTCGAGTTTTACCGTTTTTGAATCCATGCAGACGATTTTCTGATATTTAGAAGAATATCAGTAACCAGACAGTTTCTGGTCTCATTGACTACCATAGTATATATTTTTTCCTACTATGGAAGTCAATGAGACCAGAAACGGTCTGGTTACGATATTCTTCGAAATATCAGAAAATCGGCTGAATTGATTCAAAAATGGTAAAACTCAACTGTTTAACTCTAAGGGAGTTGTAAAATGAGCCTATTTCCAAAAAAAGTGGAGTATCCCTTTAAAAGTTCATTTCGTATGATTTCTGAGTAGCAAAACAAAAGTAACTCTTTTGTCTGTTCAGTGTAAAACTTTGGTCAATATGAAACCGCAGTGCTTGATCAGTGCAATTTCTTCAATAAAAAAGTTTGTCATCATAATCTTTCAGAAAATGTAATAACTTGCTCCACCCACGAATCAACTTTCACTTGAAACTTTTTTGGTAGCACTTTACGGTAAGGGTACATGAATTATCATGAATTCATGTATAAATGAATGCATGGATTATGCATTAATTCATGCAATAATATCTCATGAATCATCAGGAACTAACACACGTTCAATATTTTTCACTCATGACTTCATTAATGAACAACACCTTAATTAAAACATTAACTAAGATGAGCACATCATCATGAATTGAATAATGATTTATTTCGCACACTTCTGCGTTTAGGTAACTAAAGGCACCGGGGTTGCGGTGCCACCGGCTTGGGCCCGCAATCGATGCTCGCAGCTATATTTCTTTCTGCTTTTAGTTATTTTACAATGAGTCATAGTGTGTTAGCTGTGTATGATCACATCATTTAAATCTGGACTTCCCTGTGCAGGATTTTTGTCTAATTATGTGTTTATGTAGCTGTCAATGTGATGGTTCTAATGACAATTAGAGGTTTTAATTGAAAATGTATCATCTTGACAAAATAGTACAATATAGGTTCAATGTCGGTTTAAAGATTTTGTTGAAAAGTAGGAATCCACGTTGAAAAGAAATTTTATTGGGACATTGGTGTAACATTTTTATTAAACATAGATCGAAACAGAATTTTGCAAAGCAAAACGACTGGTAAACAAAAGTATGCGATGGCGTAAAAAAATACAAATAAGTGATAACTTTAGTGAAAAGTAAAATTCCGCCAAAATAGTACTTATGTAATTAAATATAATGAACTGATGTTCCGTTTTGGTTTCACTCTAGAACAAGGACAACCGTTCTCTCAGCGAGCGTTTGAACGGTCTAGAGATCAGCCATGCTGCAGAGTCTGAGCGCTTGCGTGTGGAAGTCCACCGTCTGCGAGGGGCAGAAGAGGATGCCAAAAACAACGCCAACAAAGTTACAACTCTTCTGGAGGAGCTGGAGCGACTGCGCAAAGACCTGAATAACACACAGAAGGAAAAGAAAGCCATCGAGGAATGGGCGAAAACCTACCAGGATGAGATGGAACAGGTGCTGCACGTTCACTTGTATAGCTGTGCGCACTGTACTAGTGCGATGCTCAAAGCACTTTACCAATCAGTTCATTTGTGTCATTAATTTCTATGAACTCATTGAGTCATTACCCAATCCTGGACTGCGTTGAAGTCCATTTCTTTATGCCCTTCCGTTGCTAACTTCAATTCGTCGCGTTCACTCTAAAGTAGGTCATTGCTAACATTGAGCGCCCACTACTGGCGGAACTCTTGCAATTGGTTTCAATGGGACGCCGTAAGCCCTTGATCACTTGGAATCCGCTATGGATTTATGATTTTCAAGGGTTTTTTATCGTTATTGATTTGTTTTAGGGATCATTCGGTTTGCAAGATTGGCCTGTTGGACAAAATATAAGAAGTGACACAAACGAAAATGATAACAATACAATGAAATATAACTGTAAAAGTTTAAGATAGTTAAAAGTAATATGCCGGTAAATGTCAAAATAACTCCAGTATCAAACATTAGAGTTGTGTGGGACAATTAGGCGCTGTCTACTGTGGCATAACGATGTTCGCATTGTGGTCTATGGATCTCCCTGGGGTACATATGAGTAGACTCGCTCCCTCTGACGAAATTGAGGGGTTGAGGGTCTGTCCAAATAATACTTTCTTCACCTGCTTGACGAAGTTGAACGCACATCAAAATGGTGGTGGGGATTGAGCTTATGGAAGTGTGCTATATGTCTAAAAGTGGAGTTAGACGCAAGTCAATTCATTCAGACAGCTTAAATTCACTGATGCGTTTGAGTCGTCTCCCAGTGGTGTTCCTTTAAAGAGGGTTCATTTGAATGGCTTGTTTCAGCATACATATTAATAGAAAACACATTCATTTGATTCATTACTCAGTAGTGTTCCAGAAGTCAGTTAATTTGGATAGCTCATGTCAATTACTGATTGAAAAAGCGATTGATTAATTGTACCACACAACATTCATGGTTCCAGTGTCCTAAAGTTATCCCATACCAAGTGATTTACATAACCTTTGCAAATTAGATTAACAGAATAACTACCGGTTAAAAAAAAAGTCTAAAGGTGCATTCACACCATGTCGTAATTACAGCAATTACACGATTTCAACTTGTAAAAAGCATTCATGTCCTCATGGAGCTCGTAATTAAATTATGCATTTAGGCGTTGAATTGATAGTGGTGCCGTAGAAACGCATAACGTGAACGTGAACAGCTCCAAATATAACGTCACATGTTGTCATCTTGAGACTATGGTAATTACGACATGGCTTGAATGCAGCATTAGTGTCTAGTCATTAGTGTATGACTCGAATATAAATTACAGTAATAATTTAGTGTGTGTTTGATCTGTTTCTCAGATGTGTGTTGATTTGATTTGTTCCTACAAAACCTCATTGATGGTGTAGCATTACATTAGCAAATTCTAGTTGCATTAGCAAATTCTCCACTATAGATCCTCAAAAAAGTCAAGTTAGACCCACAGGTTACCCACATTACCCTGTTTTAAGATAGATTGTAGAGCCATCTAAAGACAAAGATATCCTCCTGTTTATCTCCATATTCAGGGATTAGAGAAACACTGCTTTAAACCTGGGAAGAGAAGAGACATGTACATTCACACAGGTGAGAGAGAGAGATAGAGAGACTAGCGCTCAGCACAAATGTTAGAAGTAGTTCTAGTTTTAGGATGGTACGGTAGAGGAATAGAACGTTTCACGTTTCCCAGCAGTTAAATCAATGTTCCCGTTCAATACAAGCATCTGTGACACGATGTAGATTACCACAGCTAAGGTATATAATCTTTTATAGACTAAAATGGCATGCAGTCGACTGATTGTGTTGGTGTAATATTTGTGACAGATGATCTCAGAACTAAAGGAGCAAAACCACCTGCTGAAGAACGAGAAAAACGACCTGAACCGACTCATCCAAGAACAAGGCCAGCAGTGGACAGGTAGGCAAAAACTTTTTGAAGAACATTTAGTCATGTTAATCATCATTTATATGCACCAGTATAGCAATATATTGTAATAAACATTACTTTTTAACTACAAAATGTAACATTTATTTGATTTTATTCTCATGGACTATTACTGTAGTTTGTTTTGCTTTATTTCCTGTATTTCCTTGCATAATTGTGGTTTCTAGTTTGTGTTAATTTGTTGTCATGGTCATCTATCTATCTATCTATCTATCTATCTATCTATCTATCTATCTATCTATCTATCTATCTATCTATCTATCTATCTATCTATCTATCTATCTATCTATCTATCTATCTATCTATCTATCTATCTATCTATCTATCTATCTATCTATCTATCTATCTATCTATCTATCTATCTATCTATCTATCTATCTATCTATCTATCTATCTATCTATCTATCTATCTATCTATCATCTATCTGTCTGTCTGTCTGTCTGTCTGTCTGTCTATCTATCTATCTATCTATCTATCTATCTATCTATCTATCTATCTATCTATCTATCTATCTATCTATCTATCTATCTATCTATCTATCTATCTATCTATCTATCTATCTATCCATCCATCCATCCATCCATCCATCCATCCATCCATCCATCCATCCATCCATCCATCCATCCATCCATCCATCCATCCATCCATCCATCCATCCATCCATCCATCCATCTAATAGACTTTGCAGATGTTTTTGCTAAACTAACTCAGTACAACAAGACAATAATATATCTTTTTTTTAAAAACTTGCACTTTTTTTACAAACCCGTTTTCAAAGGTTTGCGTTTTCAGGCCCTAAAAACGCTGTTGTCGTGTAAATAAGAGACCAAAACTCATAAAACATTTTCAGTTTTTATATGAATATGGCGTTGTGTTAAAGGGATACACTTTTTTTGGAAATAGGCTCATTTTACAACTCCCCCAGAGTTAAACAGTTGAGTTTTACCGTTTTTGAATCCATTCAGCCAATTTTATGATATTTTGAAGAATATCAGTAACCAGCAGTTTCTGGTCTCATTGACTTCAATGGTAGGAAAAAATATACTATGGAAGTCAATGAGACCAGAAACTGTCTGGTTACTGATATTCTTCAAAATATCAGAAAATCGGCTGAATGGATTCAAAAACGGTAAAACTCAACAGTTTAACTCTGGGGGAGTTGTAAAATGAGCCTATTTCCAAAAAAAGTGGAGTATCCATTTAACGGCCCCTGAGTTCATTGTCATGTACTGTTACGCATCTTCCTTTTTTTTACCTTTTGTATTTTGATATTGTTTATTAAAGTAGTTTGCTGCATTTAGTTCTTCACTGCCTCATCTCATCTTTTTCAAACTATCATTCTGTGACATACATTTTTACTAAACAAAAAAATGTCACATGGCAACAAACTGTGAATTGTTCAAACAAACAAATCTATTACTGCATATCGTCATTGTGCCAAATCTGTTGTTTAAATCTGACATTTTATTTAATATTTCTGTCTTATAGCACTGGTGTGAAACTTCTCTGTCTTTATGAAAATGAATGACCAAAGAAACAGCACATTAAAATCATCATAAAATATACTATTCTGATCATAAAAAAATAAGAAAAATATTGAAAAAAAAAATTCGGCCAGTCTTACACACTGCTATACTTAGAGTACTCTAAAAACAAACAAACTCTAAATCCTTTATAAACAGTGTCTGTCATTTATGTGCGCTTTCCGAACATACTCGTCCCTGTCCTGTTGCAGTGTCAACAACATCAGTTAGTCAGTCTGCAGTCAGATGATTGAGTAATTCAATATTGGTTGTTCAATGGGAATGTGTGAATGATGTTTAACATGTCTGTGTTTTATAGAAAAAATGCAGAGGGCCCTGAAGGAGGAAACCCAGCAGCTAGAAAACGATTTAAACGAGGAACGGTCTCGCTACCAGAACCTCCTTACCGAACACCTGCGACTAGAGGAGAAATACGACGATTTGAAAGAGGAGATCTCGCTTGCAGTGGTAACGACACGATCATCTATGGATTACTTAATTTCACATCTTATAAATCAACTAATCAATGGGCATTCTGAAAGATTAGGCTGTTTTAGGCTCAGATCCGGCACACTCCTTTTAGTAAAACCCTCCTCCAGTCCTCTCATGAGTCCTTTCTTTCTTCTAGAATGTTCCAAAACCTGGCCACAGGCGCACAGACTCCACACACAGCAGCAACGAATCAGAATGTACCTACAACTCCGAATTTGCAGAGTCCGAGGAAGGGTCCCGCGGTGGGGAGGTGAGAGCAGAAGTCAATTCGATTTGTTTATGATATTAAATCGATTTTAGGCCTGTTTACTAATTACTTTTATGACATTCTTTGGTTGTTGACGTTATAAATATCCTAGGAATAAAACATAAAATGGCACATATTATGGATATAAAAATGTTTTATTCTCTCCTCAGGATGTCTCCAAGGCAATACTGGACATGTCCCTGTTCCTGAAGCTACAGAAGAGAGTCTCCGAACTAGAGCAGGAAAAACAGTCGCTGCAGAACGAACTCGACCGGAGGGAAGAGCAGTTTCAGCGGGCTAGAGCTAGGGTACACACACATACACACACTCGCTTTGCTTTCTAAATGAGAACATACCATCAATGTTTTTATTTAAAGTTAAATATAGTGACTCCCCCCTAACCCAGATACTAAAATTATATATATATATATATATATATATATATACAGTATATACGTGTTTTTAGTCAAAAACACGTGTGTGTGTGTGTGTGTGTGTATATATATATATATATATATATATATATATATATATATATATATATTAGGGCTGTCAAAACGATTAATCGCATCCAAAATAAAAGTTTGTGTTTACATAATATATGTGGGTGCACTGTGTATAATTATTTTGTATATATATAAAAACACACATGCATGTATATTTAAGAAAAAAAAAATATTATTTATATATAAAATATTTATATTTATATATAATCTAAATTATATATAAATCTATATACAGACTATACATGAAAATATTTCTTAAATATATACAAGCATGTGTGTGTGTTTATATATATATAAAATAATTATACACTGTGCCCCCACATATATTATGTAAACACAAACTTTTATTTTGGATGCGATTAATCACGATTAATCGTTTTGACAGCCCTAATATATATATATATATGTGTGTGTGTGTGTGTGTGTGTTTTTGGCTAAAATTAACTTAGTTTGATGATTTAATTGTTTATTAAATTGACTAAACCATTTATTAACTCATATAATTTTTTACGGTTTACAGTTTTCCGTCTGTAAATTATAAAATGCCTTTTCACTTCCAAACTTGAAATGTCCTTTTAGATTTACTTTAGTTTTTG
Source organism: Cyprinella venusta (assembly GCA_038021265.1). NCBI lineage: Eukaryota > Metazoa > Chordata > Actinopteri > Cypriniformes > Leuciscidae > Cyprinella > Cyprinella venusta. The sequence continues at coordinate 27,742,443 of CM075871.1, forward strand.
CACCATACTGTATATAGTTAGTAAGGAATCTACAGTTACCAATTAAGTTTTTACCATATAATTTATACCATGTTTTAGTTTGATTATTTCAGTGTGATCATTTTTTTTAATATATAGCTAAGTAAACTCAAACACACATTCATACATACATACAGCAAAATTACTATTTTCTCTGGTTATAATTTTGCAGTGGTCTCTTATTTTTTTCCAGAGCTGTATATGTTTTTTTTTCAGTGTTGGGTGTAACTAATTACTAAGTATTTAGTTCCCGTAATTTAATTACTTTTCCCTTGAAAATGTAAAGTAAGGGATTACTCTTCATTTATCTGTAATTTAAACACAGTTACTTCTGATGTAATTGAGGTAAATACAGTGTATAGATCAATCCGATCTCACAGCGATTCGTATGCATTTTATAAGGTGTCTAAATTGTACGACTGTACTCGTACAAATTCCTATGAATTATTGTAAAATATGTATGAAAAAAGTGTGAAATGTCATGAGATCAGACATAAAACAATAATGGGTTTAACATCAAAATGTATTGTCTGATGTTAAAAAGTATGTTTTTTTATAATGTAACCGTCTCCACCTTGGTCAGTTTAAGGATAATTCATGGAATTTTATAGTATTTATTTGAAAGAATTCAAACAGATTCATGTCTATCCTTGTATTATTCAGCTGGTTGAGATTGATATGGGATTTTGAAAGTAATTAGTAATTAAAAGTAATTTAATACTTTTTAAAGAGAGTATTTAGTAGAGTAACCTATTTACACTGTTGAAGAGGTAATTAGTAACTAGTAATTATTTACTTTTGAGTAACTTACCCAACACTGTTTTTTTTTGTTTTTTGTTTTTTTTTACAAACATACTGCTACTCTAATTGAAAATGTGTTTTCTTGTTGACCAGGATGATGAGGAACATAAGAAGGCTCGTGGTGCTGAGCTGGAGTATGAATCTCTCAAGGTAAACACACACACACATGAAACTCTCATAACGTTTCTCCACCCGATTTACTATGCTGCATACGTTCACACTAACTCAAAAACGTTGAAATCTGAAAATCTAAAATAAGAATTGAAAATAATTGAAATCTAAAATAAGAAGATAAAGCAGTATACAGTTGTAAATTATGTTAAATAGTAATATTTCGTTTTTTATATACATTTTTCTTACTTTATATAAACATTTTTGTATGTTGATAATTCTGAATTCTCCAGCGTCAGGAGTTGGAGTCTGAGAATAAGAAGCTCAAACATCATTTGAATGAGATGCGTCAGTCTTTGAGAGGCGGGGCCGAGGCCGGTTCCGCTGCTCCGGGTTCTCCTCCGTACACCGTCCTGCTGGATCAGCTGAACTCCTCCAACGAGGAGCTGGAGGTGCGGAAGGAAGAGGTGCTCATCCTGCGCTCTCAACTCGTCAGTCAGAAAGAGGCCATGCAACACAAGGTCAGACACGAAGCCTTTCATTCTTACGTCAGTGCGTTAATATCTGTCATTAACATTCTTCTCCTCATAAGTCTTGTTAAGATTTCTAACTTCATCTCTCCTTTTGTCCTGTGTTGCACTCATCACTTATCAGGATGAAAAGGTATGTTGGTCAGACAGCAGAACAATCATTTACATCACTTCCATCTCCATTTTGGTCTCTATAATGCTGCTTTTTGCTGTCGTTCAGAGTTTGGGAAGGTGTTTTCGAACACTTAGTAAGCCATTTGGCACTTTATTTAAATGAAAAGCGCAAACGTCATATATTAACTTTACAATTTACAAGTTCCAGCTTTTATCAACTGAGAATGAAGTGAACGAGAAATGGTTTTTGTGATGTGTCTGATGCTCAAAAGTCAGTTAATTGATGGATTCGCTGATTTATAACTTACATGAGTGTGAATCTTCTGCGTGTGTTCAGGCCACCATGACCGAACCTTTGCCGTACATTGAGGATGTGCAGAAGTTGACCGATGCCAAGGAGCTATCCCAGGCCTACATGGGTCTCAAAGACACCAACAGGTGCAGTGCTTCTCTTTACATTTCTTACACTTTCAGCAGTCATGTCCTGAATGACAAATCCATTACATACTGTATATATGTTGTGTGAAGTCCTGTTCTCTTCCCTACTCATAGTGAAGTCTTCATGTCTTACATTAGAGGTTCTTAAAGGGATACTCCACTTTTTTTGGAAATAGGCTCATTTTACATTTTACTGTTGAGTTTTACCATTTTCGAATCCATTCAGCCGATTCAGTTTTATATTTAGAAGAATATCAGTGACTAGATAGTTTCTGGTCTCATTGACTTCCATAGTAGGAAAAAAAATATATACTATGGAAGTCAATGAGACCAGAAACTGTCTGGATACTGATATTCTTCTAAATATCAGAAAATTGGCTGAATGGATTCGAAAACGGTAGAACCCAACAGTTTAACTCTGGGGGAGTTGTAAAATAAGCCTATTTCCCAAAAATAGACTTTAATATGCATCCCCTACTTGGGTTGCTACTTCTAATATCACTATATAGTAATCTTTATCAGAAATTGTACCCCAAAATGCTGTCTAAAACTACCATTCAAAAGTTTGGGGTCAATGTTTTTTATGTGTTTGGAAAACGTATCTTATGCTCACCAAGGCATTTATTTAATCAAAAATGCATATATATATATATTTAAATGGAATTTAATTGATTAGAGACTTAAGTAATTACTGCTGAAAATTTGTATTTGCAGTGTCACATGATCCTTCTGAAATCATTTTAATATTTTTAATATGATGCGCTTAAGAAGCATTCCTTCTCATTATTTGTGTTAAAAATAGTTGTTGCATATTATTTTTGTGGGGTATGTGATACTTCTTTTTAGATTTGTAACCTTATAATTGTAAAAATTTGAACAACTGAATGTGCTTTTTTTCTAATCTTTTTTTTTTAATCTGACCCCAAACGTTTGAACGGTACTGTATGTTACATAAGCTTCTAATAATCAAATGGACTGTTACTTTAAAAAAAACAAGTACATTTTTCTTATTATTTTACCTGAATGTGAACCAAAAAGTAATATTACATAAGATTGAGTTAAAATCAAGATATTCAAAACAGTAACATAATTGATGCATGACATTTTGAAGCCATTGGACAATAGATGATATATGCAAAGTTTTCATGGTGTAACAGCACATCAGTTGAATTTGTTAAAGGGTTAGTTTACCCAAAAATGAAAATTCTGTCAGTATTTACTCACCATCATGTTGTTCCAAACCTCTATGTGTTTATTTGTTCTGCTGAACACAAAGGAAGATATTTGGAAGAATGTTTTAATCAAACAGATCTCATTCCCCATTGACTTCCATAATAGGAAAAAATACATACTATGGTAGTCAATGGGGAATGAGATCTGTTTGATTAAAACATTCTTCCAGATATCTTCCTTTGTGTTCAGCAGAACAAATAAACACATAGAGGTTTGGAACAACACGAGGGTGAGTAAATACTGACAGAATTTTCATTTTTGGGTGAACTAACTCTTTAATGTGGCAAGTTGGGATGTGTTTCGGCACCTGTAAACAACCTGCAGTCACACTGTGCTTAAATCAGACAGCTTTGGCGTGGCATGTCAAAACTAATTGATTCCCATTAAAATAAAAAAGCTGTCTACACAGCTTTGTACACAGCTTTATAGTTGCAAGCCATTATGTCATTATTCTACTATTAAACCATATATGTTGTAAACAATAGGTCTACATATAATATTCACATATGCAGTTCATAGGGGACATAATGTATAACCCCTGCAGTTACTGCATGAAATTATATATATTTTTTAAAGTATCTCCCAATTCGAACATTATAACTCACAATTGTGTTTATATCACAATTCCGAGGGGAAAAATATTTTATATCCACCAATTCTGAGGATATAAACTTGGAAAAAAACTCAGAATTACCTTTTTTAATTATGTTATTCCATAGTTTCCTTAAGGCCCGTACACACCGGGACGAATATCAGCGCGCGTTATTCGTCAGCGTTTTTCAACGCGTTTTTTGTGTTCACACCCAAGCGTTTTTCGCTGACGATGAGCCGAGTGAACATGCAAATTCATTCCCTGACATTAGATGGCGCTTAATGTAAAACAGAAATAATAATAGAATACTATACTAGCGTGATCATATTCATGTCTCAATGTTTTATTATGACAGATTAAAAAAAAACGAATGAAATAATGATAGAAATAATGTCTTCTGTATTAGAAAAATAAATATATAAATAATAAATAACTAAAAGAAATGCTTCCAAATGTAACAAAAATAGCTCTCACAAACTTACAAAAACGAACTAATAAAATCTATTTATATCTTTAGTTTTCATCCTCTTTATCCTGTTTTTCTTCCTCATCCACCTTTTTTGCCCATCTATATTTTGCTGTAGAACTGATCTTTCCCAGCAGTTTTTTTTTTTTTTTTGAAAACCAGGACATTTTCATCACTTAAAAACATCCAGGACAGGACGTGGAAACAGGACATGTGTAACGCAAAGTTGAGATGTTGCCCAGAGATAAAAACATAGCACAGTTGTCGGATGAACAGATGCACGAGAGACGAGAGTTGTCGTATTTGCCCGCGTTTAATAAAACTACTCAAACGTTACACTCGTCCTCATACATGGGGATCGAGCGAGAAAAAAACACAATCAAACATCTGGTCACAATAGAAAAATAAAATAAAAGAAAGAATACAAAGAGTCGGCAGAGCGGTTATCTCCTCTCCTCACTTGTCAAAATCTAACTGACACTACGCACACTATACGCAGTTCCCATCTCAACTCAGATTTCTATAAAGCACAAAGTGACTTGGGGAAAACAGGACTGTTGGTCACCCTATACTATACTATTATTACAGAAATACTAAAATAAATATTATCATATAGCTATTTATGCTCCGAGACAAGCAGCTCAACATTCAACTTGCCCATCTTCTCTTATTCGCCATATGTGTGCTGCTCGGCAAGACCGTTTTGTGTTTGAGCGCCCCCAAGTTGTGTTTTACTGTAACTTCAGAAGTACCAGACACGTGAGCAAACCCGCCAATCTCGTTGGTCGGATAGGTTTTGACGCGGCGCATCAAACCAAAAAAACGAACCCGAGGCGTTTTTTTAAAAATGACGCTTTTACGCGTGGCGTTTTTCGCGTCGGTGTGAACACTCACATTGGCGCCCATTGTTTAGTCACGAGGCGTTAAACGTCGACGAATATCGCACGCGAAATTCGTCCCGGTGTGAACAGGCCTTTAGACTGCTGACCTGTCATTTACTGCCACCATGTAGGCTCCGCCCACAAAACACATCATCAGTGTTTGCAAACACCCAAGTGGTCTACTTTACCATCACACCACCCATCTCTATTTGTGCCCCTCTGAGCCTCTCGGTTTGAGAACCTCTGTTCTGATCTATGTTTTGCTGCTGATTATCTTCTCTATAATGTCTCGCATATATACATCCATTGAGTAGCATCGATCTCCAACTGAGAAAATTATTATTTCTCGCTCTCACAACCTTATTCACAAGCCTCTGTGTTTAGGATCAGGCCTCTATCTGTCTGTCTGTCTGTGTCTGTCTGTCTGTCTGTTGATGGCTCATCTCTGTCCTGCACAGATCACCCAGGTTTACACGCAGACCGACTGAAGTGAACGAGCTTGTGAGCAGGTTGAGGTAACAGATGGACAGGCATGATAGGCCGCTCTCACTGCATGTGTGTGCAGCTCAGAGCAGAGCAGCATTCCAGAGCCCATACTTAGATGAGAAAACATTCAGAAAAGCTTTGCTAGGCATGAGCTTTAACTAATAAGAAGGGATTGTCTAAAGTTTTAACAACCTTAAAGTTTTACGTTTTTAAAGTTTGGTTGTTGATTAAACAACCAAAGTTTGCTTCAGGCAGCTTTTGAGGAGGGTTTATTTGAAATAATATACCAGTGCAGCGATCTTTGTGAAGGATTGTACACAATATGCCAGCAAAATCACATTGTGTTGATCAGAATTTCTGTCCGTTCAAAGGTAAATGTGGCTTTTGGCTGACTGCTTGGATGCCATTAATTACCTATATTTGGTGCACAAATAGATAATTTATGTGAATGAATGGATGACAAACTTGCTTTTTTAATTATTATTATTATTAATTGATGGTTACACTTGCAGTCTTCTTAATCATCATTGTTTTGTCTTCATTATTTTTTTTTTTTTACTTTTTTATTTATTTACTTTTTATTTATTTCTGTTTTATTTACTGACATCTTTTTGCTGTTTTACTTAAGTCTTTTCCTACATTAATCTTTCCCTCCTCCATAAAGCAGCTCTCAAATCTTACGTTCCATTCCTTACATATAATATCAAATATTCCATTATTTTAAATAACCTGTAAAACTCCTCAACATGCCACACACATCTAAGTTTGCCACTTTTTTTGTTTTTCGTTCTTACCATTTCTTTTTTTGTTCCACCCCATCAGATCCCCATTCCCTGACTACCATAAACTGAATGAGGATGGAGAGCTGTGGTTGGTTTATGAAGGGTTAAAGGAAACAAACAGGTTCAAGAGCTCAAGAGCCGAGAGATGAGAGCATGTAGAAATGTCTGAGCGTTCAGCTTTCTCATCTCTCCATTCTCCGCTTTTAGACTGATTTTGGTCTCTCAGCTTTCTAAAGACATAATCATCTAACATTGTGCTGTTTATACTTCCCCAAACACTAGTGCGTTCAGACTGTTCTCCTTAAAGGGTTAGTTCACCCAAAAATTCTGTCGGTATTTACTCACCCTCATGTTGTTCAAACCCCGTAAGACCTTCGTTCATCTTTGGAACACAAATTAAGATATTTAAGTTATTAAAGTGTACCTATTATGGCATTTAAAATGTTCCTAATATTGTTCGGGGAGTCCCCAGCAGCAATTTTACAAGCATGCAATGACAAAAAACACTTTTGTTGTCTTATAATATGCATTTATTTTTACCTGAATTGCCCACCGACTCCCATATGAATCGTTTTAGCGAGTCCTTTGTCAAAAACCCGCCTTTGCGTGACGCTAATATGCGGTGATTGGTCGGATGACCTAGTCAGCAGAAAAACGGAACTCCTATTACCTTAAATGGGTTCTCAACTCCGGTCCTCGCGACCCACTGCTCTGCATATTGATCCTCAGCTCGTTAGGATAGAGACGGCTCGCGAATCCATACTTTATAGCGTTTAGGTTTGTGAAGCAATCATCTTCAAAATGACGCGAACACAGAACAAGGTTTGGGCTATACTTGTGTGGTATTAGCAGTACTTGTATATATGAACTGCAGCCACTTAGTCTTCAAATACTCCTCACTTAAACCTCACAGGTTAAAAAAGTTCGCTTTTGCGTCGCACTTCAAAACACAGCGTCTCGTCGACATGATTGTTTTCCGAAGCCCAGATCTCGAAAAACGACACAGTCCAAAAAGGTGCGGTGGGTCCAAACCTCCATGCTCTCAGACCTCCCTGGCCAGCCCAGGCAGGGTGGCCCGTCCTGGGCCAGTTTCAGATTTGCCCGCCACCCCTGGAGCTCCGGTTTTCCCTGGCGTCTCCGAGCGCAATAAGTGGGCGTTTCTTATTCAAATAACTTGTCAAGTTGACGTCAACCAGACAAAGGAAAAGCATCGTTTTTCAAACGATTCATATCAGCGACTCAGAGTCGACTCTTGTTTTTGAGAGACAATAACTTTGTATACGATGAACTTTCATGTTTAAAACTTTGCAGGATGTTTTTGTTCACTTAGATCTATGTTAAACACTACATGAAGGGCAATTTTCAAAAACCCAAAATAGGTACCCTTTAAGATCACTCCTGCATACTAGTCCATAGGCTTCTTGAGGGAATGACACTTGCTGGCATCGAAAAGTCATTAAAGACATCATTAAAATAGTCCAAGTGACTACAGTGACTCAATTTTAACTTTATCAAACGACAAAAACACTTTTTGTGCGCAAAAACAAACAAAAATAACGACTTTATTTCAACTATTCACTTCCTTCTCTATGGGCCTGTAGTCAGTTAACGTAGTGTGATTGCGTAGAGCTAGTATGTCACACGTAGCCTCACTATTGGTCATGTGTGTGATGCGTGTGACGTACAATAACAGAAGCTTACGCTATTAAACTAGTAACCTGACTTGAGGCAGAGGGAGAAATAAACGAATAGTTGAAATAAAGTCGTTATTTTTGTTGTTTTTTGCGCTCAAAAAGTGTTCTCATCATTTGATAAACTTAAGGTTGAGCCACTGTAGTCACTTGGACTATTTTAACGATGTCTTTAATGACTTTTCGAGGCCATCAATTGTCATTCCCTCAAGAAGCCTATGGACTATATGCAGGAGTGATCTTAATATCTTAAATATCTTAATTTGTGTTCCGAAGATGAACGAAGGTCTTATGGGGTTGGAACAACATGAGGGTGAGTAAATACTGACAGAATTTTCATTTTTGGGTGAACTAACCCTTTAACAGATAGTATGAGTAGTGCTTCAAAACCTGCAAGGACTCCATGTAGTGATAATATACTGGACTAACCAAAATTAAATTGGGTTGCAAAATTCTTATTTTAAAACAGCATGTAGTTACGAAAAGTAAATATTAGAGTTGAATGCTGACTACTGCACTGCAATGAAGAATGGGCAGGTTTTTGAGCCTTAGTTGGGAATGGTTCACTCAAACATTAAAAGTTGGCCATTATTTACGTTGTCATAACATCTTGTTCTGGATGTTCTTCCAAACCTTTATGACGGTTCATAGCGACCATGTCTGTCAAGCTCCAAAAAGTACCATAAAACTAGTCTTTATAGCTTGTGTGCAGTATTCCAGCCCGTTCTCATCCTTTAACGTCACATAGAACGCTATATGCAAAAACGGCGCTATACTACGCACATGGCACCCTTTATCGTTAATGTAACACGCGAACCCAAGATGTCATAAATCCTTTAGCGTGAATGACACGCAGACCCTACCCCACACCTAAACTTAGCCCTCACAGCGCGTGTTATATTAACGATAACGGGTGCCATGTGTGTAGTATAGCGCCGTTTTTGCATATAGCGTTCTATAAAGGATGAGAATGCGTTGAGTATTCCAAATCTTCTGAAATTATACTATAGCTTTGTGTGAGAACCAGGTGGATATATAATTGTTCACTGAATATCTTCACCTTCACTCTCAGATTTCATTCTACTAAGTGTTTCTCTTTTGGTTATGGCACATTTTGTTGTTTTTGTATTATCACATCAGCACTAGGGTTTTAATTGTTAACCAAGGGTGCATTTACATGACAATGCTGTACTAAAAACGGAAATGTTTTTCCTTTGTGTTTTTCGCTTACAAAGGACAACATTGTCAAAACGATCCCCTGAAAGTAGTTGTTTAGAAATTGACTAAAAGCGCTGTATTGTGCTGGCGGGCCAGTAGTTGGCGATGTCATTTTGTAAAGAAACACTACACCTATAGACTGAAAACGTACTACCCATGCGCTTGACGTCACCATTCTCACAAAATTACGTTGTTGTTGTTGTTGTTGTTGTTTACACGGAGACGATAAGGGTATCGTTTCAAAAACTTGCACTTTGGAACCTGTTTTCAAAAATTGGGGATTTTTCAAAAATCCCCAATTTTTGAAAACACACCATTATTTCCATTTTTAATTGAAAATGGTGTCGTGTAAACGACCCCTCGAACTAAAACCATTAAAAAAAAAATCATTATTTGAATTGAAATAAAATATAACAACTTAAACTTTATTTCAACCAAGGCAATCTCATTTTAATTTAGTTTAATGTGATTTGCTAAAAATAAATAAAGCTAAAACTTAAATAAAATGTACATAGACATATATTTAAAAAATACTAAAAATTTAACTGCAATTAAAATATAAAATAAAACAATTCAAAATGTAAAAAACGATAGTAGTATCTCAATGATACTAAAATAACACTAACCAGCACAATATTTTAAAAATTAAAACAAGAAGATTAGCAGTGAATTATAACAATTTCAGTCTGATTCTCAACCAAAGCTATCTATTATATGACTTCAGATGACCTGGAGAATTAGCATACAAATTTCATATACTACTTGTATGCAGTCATTGCGCTGCATAAAAGTCCTTGAGAATTTCTCCTTGCAGGTTTAAAATGAGCATAACTAAATAATGACAATATTTTCATCTTTGGATGAACTATTCCCTAAACTCAGAACAGAAGCAAATGCTACTCTAATAAGAAAGTGTATTTCTGGTTATTTCCTCAACTCAAAGGCAATCTCTCTCTCTCTCACTCTCTCCATCTATATAGGTTGTTGGAGTCTCAGTTGCAGGCTCAGCGTCGGTCTCATGAAAATGAGGTGGAGGTTTTGCGTGGAGAGCTGCAGAGTGTTAAAGAGGACAATAACCGTCAGCAGCAGCTGTTGGCTCAAAATCTACAGCTTCCTCCAGAGGCTCGAATCGAAGCCAGTCTGCAACATGAGATCACGCGCCTCACCAACGAGAACCTGGTCAGTACAGACACTATCCTGACACTTCCCAATACCAGTCCTTCTCCACCTCCAGCCAGACACACTATCCACCTCTTGAAAATAATATTGTTTTATTGGTTTTGATTAGCCAATGTGGTTACACTTTATTTTGATGGGCCATATTAGACATTCTACTAAGTAACTTTGCAATTACATGTCAGCTAACTCTTGTTAGAATATTAGTAGACTGCTAGGTTAGGGTTCAGGTTAGTATAATAAGTTGACATTGCTTATTCTACTAGTCATATTAGAGTGAAAATAGAACATACAAGAAAACATTTACAACATTACATACTGAGACGTAACAACATGTAGTTGCAAAGTTACATAGTCAGTAGAATGTCTCTTGGAGGACCATCAAAATCAAGTGTTAGCAGTTATTAAGCAGACAGTTTACTAATACTCTAATCAGAGATAGTTGACATGTTGTATTACATGACATGTAGTGCAACGTTACTTATAGTTACTAGAATGTCTAAAGTGGCCATTGAAATAAAGTGTTATTGCTAATATTTAGGGCTGTCAAATGATTAATCGCGATTAATCGCATCCAAAATAAAAGTTTGTGTTTACATAATATATGTGGGAGCACTGTGTATAATTATTTTGTATATAAATGAATACACACACATGCGTGTATATTTATGAAAAAAAAAATATTTATTTATAAATTATTTATATTTATATATAATATAAATTATATATAAATCTGTATACAGTATATACATGAAAAAAAATCTTAAATACAAGCATGTGTGTGTATTTATATATATAAAATAATTATATACAGTGCACCCACATATATTATGTAAACACAAACTTTTATTTTGGATGCGATTAATCGCGATTAATCATTTGACAGCCCTACTAATATTGCATTCCTGTCAGGTTAACATGTTTAGAAATGAGACAAAAATGCAAGCTGCTGCAAATAATTCAGAGAATGGTTGAATTTGTTAATTGTTATAGCAATTGCAAGATCACAGAATCCTTTTTTGTATTATTATAGTTATTATAGAATAAGAATCTCCCCATAATCACCTGACACCAGATAGCAGAATTGTTGACTGTGTTGTCCTGGTTCAATAGTAAAAACATCAACACAGGAAAGAAAACTGCTTTTATTAAAACATTTTATGGGGTCTTTAATTAATAGCTTGACAATGGTGGTCTGCAGATTTAACCGATTTAAAGGGCTACTCCACTTTTTTTGGAAATAGGCTCATTTTACAACTCCCCCAGAGATAAACAGTCGTGTTTTACCGTTTTCGAATCAATTCAGCCGATTTTCTGATATTTAGAAGAATATCTGTAACCAGACCTTTTTTTTTGGTCTCATTGACTACCATCAATGATATTCCATATCATTCCATATTCCATATTTGCCTACTATATTCCATATTATATTTTTTTTCCTACTATGGAAGTCAATGAGACCAGAAACTGTCTGGTTACTGATATTCTTCTAAATATCAGAAAATTGGCTGAATTGATTCAAAAACAGTAAAACACAACAGTTTAACTCTGGGGGAGTTGTAAAATGAGCCTATTTCCCAAAAAAAAAAAGTGGAGTATTCCTTTAACTAGCACATTTAGTGGAGAGTGGAGTAGAACGTGTAAGTGGGTAAGATGTGTCGCCAAATACATAGCATATATATATGATATACTGTATTATATATGTTGGTGAATTGCCAATGTACAAAACATTGGCTAATTATTAGCCATGAATTATTAAATTAATAATTTTCCCCAAATGGTAGATATGGTGTACATATTTGTCAGATATATTGGACAATAGGCTCTAAACACATAATTTTTGTGTCATGTCCAGATGAAGATCAAAAGTATCAAACGCACTGATCTATATTGAATGACATTATCAATATATAGATCAGTGATCAAACGTGGTATTTGCATTGAAAAGACAGTTCTTCAATCTTTTGTTTCATGTGATTCGAAATGATTTCAGATTTACTCACTCATGAAACGATGGAGTGTGATTTTGGTTTCAGTGCTGTTCTGTGCACCTGCATCAGGTGTTTAAGGGCTCATCTGATGTGGAGATGTTTCATTCACAGGAGCTTCATTCTGATGATCCAAAGGAGTATAAAGCCTACAGAATCAGCATGTTACGCAGGATGGTTGTATGTAGGACTGTGTGTGTGTGTGCATGTATCTGAACACTAACTGAAACTAGCGTGTGTTGCACAGAATCTGAGCTGCGTTGAACCTCTAACTGTGTGTTTAACCCACAGCAGTGTGAATCAACACACTTTTTAATATAATAATATTTTTGAAAGTTTCTCTCTTGTAAGTGAATCTCGCAAAAATGACACCACATAATAAAAAAATTAATTATATTTTTTCAAAATATGCTTTTTTCATTAAAGGGACACTCCACTTTTTTGGGGAAATAGGCTCATTTTACGACTCCCCCAGAGTTAAACAGTCGAGTTTTACCATTTTCGAATCCATTCAGCCGATTTTCTGATATTTAGAAGAGTATCGGTAACCAGACAGTTTCTGGTCTCATTGACTTCCATAGTAGGAAAAAAATATACTATGGAAGTCAATGAGACCAAAAACTGACTGTTTAAAGATATTCTTCTAAATATCAGAAAATCGGCTGACTGGATTCGAAAACGGTAAAACTCGACTGTTTTACTCTGAGGGAGTTGTAAAATGGGCCTATTTCCAAAAAAGTAAAGTATCCCTTTAAGCAAAATGTTTCTTTTTTTCCCCTTTTTTGAATGGGGTTAAAAGTGACATTTACTTGTGAGATTCACCCATCTTTGTTTCTATTTTTCTCTCTGTATAATGAGTTGCATGGACAGATGAAAGCTGATATCTTCAGATTGTTGCAGAACTGAAAGATGCTCGTTTGACCTGCTTTGTCCCGATTCACTAAAATAAACCCTATTTTTCACTCTGCTGCCAAAGAGACTCAGTTGCCATAACCTGCTACAATTGTCTGATGATGATGATGATGATGATGATGTCTTGTCTCTCTGGTGACAGGATCTCATGGAGCAGCTGGAGAAACAGGATAAGACTGTCCGCAAGCTGAAGAAACAGCTCAAAGTCTTTGCAAAGAAGATCAATGACCTGGAAGGTATGTGTCACAGGCTGTTTAGAGCCCCTGTTCAGAAATCATGTGTCAGCTCTTGTCTTTAATTATACTATGTTAATAGTATATAAATTAATTAATAGGATAGCGTCATATTTATTTAAAGGAATACTCCACCGTTTTTTCATATTAAACTATGTTACTCCCTTAAAGGGATACTCCACTTTTTTTGGAAATAGGCTCATTTTACAACTCCCCTAGAGTTAAACAGTTGAGTTTTACCGTTTTCGAATCCATTCAGCTGATTTTTTGATAATTAGAAGAATATCAGTAACCAGACAGTTTCTGGTCTCATTGACTTCCATAGTATATATTTTTTTCCTACTATGGAAGTCAATGAGACCAGAAACGGACTGGTTACTGATATTCTTCTAAATATCAGAAAATCGGCTGAATACATCTGAAAACGGTAAAACCCAACTGTTTAACTCTGGGGGAGTTGTAAAATGAGCCTATTTCCAAAAAAAGTGGAGTATCCCTTTAACTAAGACGAGTTGATATATACCTCTCTGTCTTGCGACATAACTTTGTTAGCACTTAGCTTAGCCCAGTTCATTCATTGGGATCCAAGCAGAGAAGCGACCAAACACCTCCACGTTTTACCTGTTTAAATACTTTTACACGAGTTGTGTAACTAGACCAAGAATGGTGACGCAAAATAAAACGTTGCGCTTTTATAAGCGTGTAAAGTGGATAACTATAAATTATGGCGGAATACCACAGCAAGTGCTTGGCAGCACTTCGACTCTTGTCTCGCGCGCCAGAGCGATTGAGTGCACGCACTGAGACGAGAGAGGCATGTATCAACTGGTCCTATTTAAGGGAATAATATAGTTTAATATGAAAAAAAAAATGGTGGAGTATCCCTTTAAAGCTACACTGTGTAATTTTTACCCCCATCTAGCGGTGAAAAGGTATATGACCTTCCAGTGAATATTAGTTTCTGTTCCTCTCAATTCCAATTTTTTTTTTAACTTCTACGGTGGCCAATGTAGTCCAAGATTAACATGGCTTGCAGTTCGACCTCGCCCATGAGTGTTAACTGAAACGTAAACGCCAAAGGCGAAGCTTCAATTAACGGGTATGTCCCTCTTTGGCTAATGTACTTTCAAGATGGAGGGGCAACATGGCGACCGACATTAGAACCCCTTACCTGTATGTATTTTCAATGGCATATTATACACTGACGAGAATACTTTATTACTTGAACGAAGTAAATATACATTAATGAGCACATATATTTTGGAAAGAATTATGAGTTTTTAGCTAAGAATAAACTAAAAGAGTTACACAGTGTAGCTTTAACATTTGAAATGTTGCCAACTGTTAACATGCTAACTAATATAAGTGAGAATAAATTTCTTCCCTTAAATTTCTTATCTTCACATCGTGTTCTTCTTCTGACGTAAATCCAAGGTGAACTCACACATTTTACAAAAATCAGAACATTTTGTTTTTTTATTATGAGTGTACACAAATAAAAGTAGAGATTTAACCATTTTCAATCATACATAACACTTATATGTATGACAAAAAATGTTATTTGAGTCTCTTTCGCTCTGATAAGAAAAAAGCGAGGCAATCGCGACGGCCGACCCCTAAGGGTTAAATCTGAGCCTTCATGTTTGTGTGTGGATGTTTTCTGTGTTTTGTAGGTGGGCAGATGGATGTGTCTCCAGGACAGACGACCGATGAGCCCGTTCATCCAGTGAACATTCCACGCAGGGAGAAAGATTTCCAGGGAATGCTGGAATACAAGAAAGAGGATGAACTCAAACTGGTCAAAAATCTTATACTTGGTAAGACACTTAGATTTACTAAACAGGGTAAATTAACATAAGACTGCAAAATACCACAAAAGGGCAGATGTGAGTGGAAAGTTCTGCAGGTGATTTATTGACAGTGCACAAATTTTCGAAAACAATCTTCCAAAATCAGCTCACATTAGCATTGGGTCACAAACAAACACAAAAATAATGTCGTTTGGCAACTATATGTTGGGATAACGTAGTGCCTCTGGCATTCCAAATAAATGAACATGAGTGGAGAATATTCTTTCCTTTCTACCACCTCTCTGATCTGTGCATGTGTGATTTTTGTCATCAGAGCTGAAGCCTCGTGGTGTGGCAGTGAATCTGATACCAGGACTGCCAGCATACATCCTCTTCATGTGTCTGCGCCATGCCGACTACGTTAATGATGACCAGAAAGTCCGATCTCTACTCACCTCTGTCATCAACAGCATCAAGAAGATCCTCAAGGTCTCAACACACTCACTCTCTCACACCATTCACATTTATAATGCTAAAATGGACACTTCTTTTTGACCATAGCATTAAAAAGGCAGAATAACTTTATTTTCCTTTATCACTGCAAACTATTACTGTTTTGCTTTTTCTACAGAAACGAGGTGACGACTTTGAGACGGTTTCCTTCTGGTTGTCCAACACGTGTCGTTTCCTGCACTGCCTGAAACAGTACAGTGGCGATGAGGTGAGATCACACTCAGACACACATGAACTTACTGTCTCGCTCTGGCCTGCTCACGCAGTTATTTGCACAAGTAAATAGATATCATACTTATTGTCATGCTCAAACACTCTAGATACAAGGTTGACAGTGAACCATGTAAATAGTTTAGCAACTCTGACTTTAAACAAGAAACATGGAGACCATGGAGATAACATGAAGATTTTTCATTAAGATTTTCATGACACTTTCCAAATTATTGTCCAAATTATAACTATGATATATTGTGGTATTATTTGTTGTACTGCCTTTAATATATATTCTTATTTAAAACATATTAATAATAAAGGTACAAATCATGTATTACATTAGCATCAAATGAGAATAGTGATTAAATATAAGTACATAACAACAGGGTTTCTGCAGGTATTAAAAAACGTCGAAAAAAAATTAAATCCGAGCAGAAAGTCTTAAATTCATAAAGTCATGGCATTAAATGTTGAAGCCTTGAAAATAAAAAAATATATATATATCTTCATCAGTATTTTGATGCTGTTTTTAAATACAACTATTTAAATATCTATAAAATAAAGATACATTTACTTGAGATGCAATTATAAAATTAAGTCTTGAAAAATGAAACAAAATTGAGTTTATGCGAAGAACAAATATCTGTCAAAGAGTTATCACTTCCCTTTGAAATAAGTTGTTTTTTATTTAGTTTTAGTTTTTTATTTAGGTTTTATTTAGTTTTTTATTTAGTTTTACTTTAAAATAGTTTTATTTTAGTTTTACAGCCCATTGGCTGAAGTTTGTTATATTTTTAATCATAAACTCATAAAACATTTTTTACAGAAAACAGGACTTCATATTCAATGTTATTTTCAGTAATTGCATATTGATTTTTGAATAATTTAGGCAATTTTCACTGGAAAACAAGCCAAAAATACTGAGGAAGAACATCACTTTCTTTGCAGTGTGATCAGAAGATACAGTTAAAGTTATGTCCGTATTCTTGTGATTAGAATCAGAGCGATTCAAGCTACTTATATATATATATATATATATATATATATATATATATATATATATATATATATATAATATACCAATATATTATATTAATATATAATATATTGGTATATTATATACCAATATATTATTGGTATATAATGGGGGGGGGGGGTTGGAGCGGGATAACACTTAAGTCTCACATATCTGTTGATATAATTTTAATATCATGCATTTAAGGCATGTTTGTTTGTTATTGATGTGTTTGTTTTTTCTTCATTTTTAATATTTTTTTTTAATATTTTTCAGAGAGGTATTTATCTTTTGCCAACGTGTATTTAAACAACTTGGCAAAAAGCCCCGCTGCTATGCAATCTTCTTCACTGTCACATGTTTCATGATCCCCGCGTAGTGGAAGCTCATTATAGGGACTTTAAGCAACAGCCTCTGGTGGAACGGCAACGGCGTTCTATTGCACGACATTAACTGCTACTTCTTGACGTTCTACTGTAACCGTCTACTACGGGAGAACAGCTGATTTGCCGTAGTCGTTACTACGTGACAGATTAAGACAGTTAATGTTATGTTTTAGGTTATGTGGCATTGAAATCGTTTCTGTATATCATTAAGTGCTAAAATCAACCCTTCTCTTTCTTTTTAAAATTACTTTCTTTTTGTATTTTGTCTGATGATTAAATTATTCTCTATGCCGTGCTCTTTACTGTTGCTTAGTGATTTTTGCGCTTTTTATGGCAGTTAACTGTTTATTTTCGGCTGCCGTCGCCGTTCTATCAGCAGCTGTTGCTTAAAGTCCCTATTGACTGCTAAAAACTTCACAACACCTGCCGCTTTTTATGTAATAGCGATTCTTTTCTATCTGTTTGGGGCCGAGCAAACAATCTCCCCCGACACTTGTCAGCGGCAAAACTCTGTCCATGAGGTCGATGCTTGTAAATGAGTTTGACTGTACGCATGTTTTTGAAGACCGCGGTCACGTTCTAATGCTGCTTTCCAGTTTCGAAACCTGTCGAAACGAACGTGTCATTTTCAGAGAAAGCAACACTGAACACATTGCTCATTCAGCACGTCCGTTTACCTCAAAGGTCGCGAAGTGAATGAGCTAAGTCTGTCTCATGGGGAAAAAAAGAAGGGGTTTGGGTAGAAAATAGAAAATAACGTATCTCGAGCTGAATTGAATATCGCACTAATTTTGTGATTGGCTGTTATGTGGTGTGGGGCCAGGGTGGGCCAAGCTTCTGATTGGGTGGGCCAGGCCCACCCTGGCCCCCCCGTGGAGCCGGGCCTGATAAACAGTATGCATTACATTAAAGAAAAAAAATCATAATGGTCCTAAAAATAGACATTATTTTCTTTAAACACACATCATTTCTTAACCAGAAAGATTGCTGTTTAATCACAAAACAGACATGTCTTGGAAAAATAATATAAATCCATTGTTCAAAAAGTGTGGGAATATCATGTGTTTTGTCACTGCAGTGTATAAGTCGCCTTAGTTTCTTATTGCTTACACAGAATCAACACTTTCTTCTCCTTCTCTCTCCAGCAATTCATGAAGCATAACTCCCCTAAACAGAACGATCACTGTCTCTCCAACTTTGACCTGGCCGAGTACCGGCAGGTTCTGAGCGATCTGGCCATTCAGATCTACCAACAGCTCATCAAGTCTATGGAGAACATCCTGCAGCCCATGATCGGTGAGCACGTGACCTCTGTGTGTCTTTCTTTCGATCTGCATCGCTCTTTCTCTCTCCCTCTGTATTCATCCCCCTGTCTGTTGTTGCTCTCAGTCTCTGGCATGCTGGAACATGAAACCATCCAGGGCGTTTCCGGCGTGAAGCCCACGGGTCTCCGCAAGAGGACATCGAGTATCGCCGACGAGGGCACGTACACGTTGGACTCCATCATCCGCCAGCTCAATACCTTCCACTCCATCATGTGTCAGCACGGGACCGACCCGGAGCTCATCAAACAGGTGGTCAAGCAGCAGTTCTACATCATCGGCGCCGTTACTCTCAACAACCTGCTGCTGCGTAAAGACATGTGCTCCTGGAGCAAGGGCATGCAGATCAGGTGCGCACTTATGACTTCTAGATGTTTGCAGAACAGTGCAAACGTATACGCAGGACAGATTAACGTACAGTGGCCAAATAGCCTTGGAATTATTATTCGTTGATCAATACAAATAATTCTTCATAATTCTTGAAACCAGTGTGCAAAATAAGGCCTTAAAACATGCTGCTTTATTTAGATTCATTCAATTTAAATCATAAATGAAAAGGTAAAGTGATAGTTCACCCAAAATTGAAAATTCTGTCACTTACTCGCCACAAGTTGATCCAAACCTTTGTGAATTCTCATGAAGTCTCGTGCTGAACACAAAAGAAGATATTTTAAAGAATGTTGTTAACCAAACAGTTGATGGACACCATTGACATCCATAATATAGATATGTTTATTAATTATAGTATAAATATATTGTAGTATATCAATATTATTAATCAGTATGCACATGAGATTTACAATACTGTTCACCATCTGTTTTGATTCATATATGTATATATATATATATATATATATATATATACATAAACATGTATATATATATATATATATATATATATATATATATATATATATATATATATATATATATATGTGAAGAGTTCAGATGCAAAAGCCTCTAAGTGCCATTTGAAATTTTCTTCTAAAATGACCATTTTTGTCAAACTTGTATATTTAAGTTCAGTAATTTCACTTAAATGACAATTAATAGGTAATCTTCAATGCCATTTAAGTGAAATTACTGAACTTAAATATACAAGCTTGATAAAAATGATCATTTTAGAAGAAAATTTCAAATGGCACTTAGAGGCTTTTGCATCTGAACTCTTCATATATATATATATATATTTTTATTTTTTTTTAAAGAAATTAATGCTTTTATCTACAGTATAAGGATGTATAGATCAAAAGTGACTGGAAAGACTTCTCAAAAATGTTTTTTTTTTTTTTTTTTAACTTTTTTTTACTTAAAAAAAAAAAACGATCATGGTTTTCTCAAAAATATTAAGCTAGCTCAGCTGTTCCCAGTAGTGATGATGATAATATCAATACATGTTTGTAGAGCACCAAATCAACATATTGGAATGATTTTAACAGTGACAACACAGGGAATAATTAAATAAAAAGTTATTTTAAATCGTAGTATTTCATAGCCTTGATGAGCATAAACATAACTTTCATAAACATTAAAACTTTTACCGACCGCAAGTTTTTAAGCGGAGGTGTAGATTACATTAAATATAGAAGTAGCATAGGCAAGATTATGCCATATTTGAAGTCTCTGGTCCTAGGGTTAATGTGTGTATGTGTTCAGGTATAACGTGAGTCAGCTGGAGGAGTGGCTGAGAGATAAGAATCTCATGACATGCGGCGCAAAAGAGACGCTGGAGCCGCTGATTCAGGCCGCTCAACTACTGCAGGTGAAGAAGAAAACGGATGAGGATGCCGAGGCAATCTGCTCCATGTGTAACGCCCTCTCTACAGCACAGGTAACACACTCCAGGGCCGTCTCTTTATATACATTATGATTCATTTCCCTGATCATTCCGTTTCACTTGCGCAATTTCATATTGTCTTGATGTAGCCAATGTAGCCAATTGTCTTGATGTGAAAAAGTCCATTTATTGCTTAGCTTTTCAGGCTAACAAAACAAAAAACCCACTTTGACACTCAACAATCATTAAAAAGAATACACATTACAATAAAAGTCAAGGATCACCATTTCACTTGATATTCTTTAGTACATTTCTAACATTTTGCTTAAATTTTGTGCATACGTTTTTGATTATCGACCGGAGTGATGTGTTTCTGGGATTCCATTTCCACAACCCAATAATTATTTATTACCCATAAGGCGTAATAATTACATTTTTATAGCAGCTGTTCCCAAAAATGCAAACATTGTAATATTCCTTGGCAATATTTTGTTTTTAAAAATAGATAAAATAGTATTTATTTTATTTTATTTGTTTGTTTGTTTATTTAAATTCAGTATGATGTATTAAAATTAATTCTACTACTCTGCAAAAAAATGCTTTTCTTTTCTTACTTATTGTTTCCAGGCCAAGTAAAATTACATAAGAAATTCTATATCTTGATTTTAAATAAACAAAATTAATTGGGTTTTTGCTTAAAACAAGCTAAATGTTCTGCCAAGGGGGTGAGAAAAATAATATCGTTTTCCGTTTTAAGATAATATTTCTTGTTTTCCATTTGAATTGAGATTCTTTTTCCTTATCCCAGGGGTAGATAATTTAGCTTGTTTTGAGCAAAAACTATCATTTATTTATTTATTTATTTATTATACTTTTTACTTAATTTTACTAATTGCTTCTTGATATAGCCCTCAAACCGTATTCACTTTATAGCCTGTAATTATATCCTGTAATTGTGGACAAATTTGGGTACAGAGGACTCAGGTGTGATCCTAATTTTTATTTATTATAAATGTTATATCACTGTCTTCGATAAAGTTTTGTCTATCCATTTATGGTGTTTTTTTTTTTTTTTGGTGTTGTATTTTGGGGGTATTTTTGAATTTATTTACTTCAAAAAGTACCATATTTTCTATATAAATTATTTCTATGTAAATGAATTACTACTGTATGTAGTTTTATTTTTTTTAAAAATTTAACTACATTAAAATATCATTCCAATAAGTTCTTAGAGCTAAAACCTAAAGATGAAGTGACTTTGCTGTCACCTGGTGTCTTATTTTGCCTTATTTTAGAATGCTCTAAATTACAATTTTCCCCATTAATTTCTATGGGTGCCGGTGCCCATTTTTGACCCAAATACAAGATTAAGGAGGAGTTGTTTTTTTTTTCACCCACTTAACATTGTAGAATTGAGTCAAAAAAAAAATAATAATGTGTGTGTTCAGGAGGCAAACTTAGGAAAAGTAGCCAAGTCTTGTACCGCTCAGATCAAGGGAAGTATTTATTTATTTTTTTTAAATAAATCAAAACTATTTTGCCCACATTTGTCCAGAATACGGTTTTAGGGTTAAGAATTTGTATTATTTTGACTGGAAACAAGACAAAAATACTTTTATTATAAATATTTTTTACTTGTATTGCCTATTTTGTCCGGCTTTACTGTGGTAATGTTTCTGAAACGGGGGACTGCCTTTTTTTGGTCAGAATAACACACATTATACTGAATATTTCTTTTTTTCCCGTCAACATGTCCCTTTTTTGGGGCTCCGTAGTTTTCACAATTTCTTTGGTTGTACATGGTTGACTGACCGAAACAATCTTTTTTAGAGGCCTACTTTTGGGTTTGTTTGGTCATGCAACTGCTCATCTTTTTTTCTTATGTTTTTTTGCTTACCACAACCTGACACACACACACACACACCCACATCATTTCTTATTTTCTATCTAGATCGTGAAGGTGCTGAACTTGTACACGCCTGTCAATGCATTTGAAGAGCGTGTGTCAGTCTTGTTCATAAGAACAATACAGGTATGTTTCAAAAATTCGACCTCATTCTAGACCTTGTGCTCTTTGAGTTATTATATCATTTTATTGATTTTGAATGCTTGTGTGTTTCCTCTGACAGACGCGTTTACGGGATCGGAAGGAGTCGCCTCAGCTGCTGATGGACACCAAAATCATCTACCCCGTAACCTTCCCCTTTAACCCCTCCTCTCTGGCCCTGGAAACCATTCAGATCCCCGGCAGCCTCAATCTGTCCTTCCTCACTCGCGTGTAGACCTGTCAATCACCTCAGCCAATCACACGGCAGGAACAGGGAGCCAAAATATTTAAATAAATAAATAAATAATCAATTGTTATAGGTAAATAAGCCACATAATTAAAGAGAATGCAATTTAGACCATGTCACCAATCCCTCATTTTGCTCTTCTTCATCACTTTTGTTTATTCATTAAAAGGGTGAATCTTGCAAAAACCTGTTTTGCTTAAAGAAAACTAAGCCCATCTTTATACCATAAAGTTTTTGGACATTGTGATGCTATTTTAATGATAATCAAGCTTTTTCCCTCAACAATTTTGTATTGCTTTATTGTGAAAACAAGTAATATTATTCCCATTGTACAGTATTTGCTGGCATATGCTGAATCAAATAAATAATTGGAGCTCACTGGAATGCAGTAAAAATATATATGATATTATTAATGAGAAACATTGAGGATAGTGTGAATAACTCAAATGAAATGTCCACAAACAGTACAGTAAGAATATGGGCAGAAATATCCATGACAACAGTCACAATACAAGACAAAAACACAAATGTTCTTAAAAAAATGGCCTTCATTTGATTGAGGAACCTGGATATATATATTTTTGTGAGATTCACCTGGAATATTTCAGAGATGTTTCGCTTATTGAACATTACGAAAGTAAGAATGAAGCTCAAAACAACTAATTCTAACACTAATGCCTTTTCAGACCACTGTCACAACCAGAAATCGTTTCCCGGGGCTGTATAATCTTATACATATATAAATATCTATGAAAGTGTATGATGCTAGGATATTTTATTTATTGCTTTAAACCCTATCAGGTTTATTTTTTTTTGTTTGTTTTCTCTCAGATGCTAGCTAACCTGGATATCCAGTTGTGGAACATACTTTAGTCCTCTGCTCTCATCCATATCAGATAAATAACCGATAGACTTGGAGCTCAGCTGACTTCATTAGTGTAGATTATCATTGGTTAGTAGCGTGTGGTGATTAGCTAATAGTCATGTCTGGTGAAAACTGGTGAAAAGAAAACTTAGAATCCATACACAGTCCTCGAGCTGATCTCTTCCTCAAGAGCTTCCTCAAGTTTACATCTCTGATGTTCAGGAATCATTTCCAAAGAGATGGTACAGTCCAGACCCAGTGCATGATGGGATTGTTTGGGTTCGCATCATACTGACTTGCTCTGTCGGCATCGCACATATCAAGAGCCTGAGGTCCTTGCCTTACAGGTTTTCTATCAGAGGTAGTGTTAGTTCAGGTGGGATCTAGACTCATGAATGAGGTTTAATAAGGTTTCAGATGGTTTGGGCCCTCCACCGTTCTATTCGTGGGTGAATCTCATGAAGAAATGTCCCGGTGAAATAGCAAATTAAACAAATGACTAAAGATTTGCACATAGAATTTTAGGAGCCAATTTTAGGAACATTATGGTTGCATTTTTTTTATTTTTTTTTTGACAAGCATATTTCCCCCCAAAAGTCCCACTATATATAGCGTATAGAATGTATGCTAGTTCATTATATATATATATATATATATATATATATATATATATATATATATATATATATATATATATATATATTAGGGCTGGGAAACGATTAATCGCGATTGATCGCATCCAAAATAAAAGTTTGTGTTTACATAATATATGTGTGTGTAGTTTGTATAATTATTTTGTATATATAAATACACACACATGCATGTAAACATTTAAGAAATATTTGCGTGTATATACTTTATATATAGTTGTGCAAAATTAATATTATACATAAATATAAATATTTGATATATTAATAACACATTTTTCTTAAATATATACATGCATATGTGTGTATTTATATATACAAAATAATTATACACACTACTACACACACATATATTATGTAAACACAAACTTTTATTTTGGATGCGATTAATCGCAATTAATCGTTTCCCAGCCCTAATATATATATATATATATATATAACTCGCATACATTGTAGCAATGTAATAAAAATGATCCGATCTCAAGTATATTTGACTAAAGTCAGCATAAATTCAGTACATGATCATGATCTATGCTTGCGTATTTTACAATATAAATATCATTATTTATTATTTTACAGTACAGTAATGAGAATGTGCTGGATAAATAAGCTTAAATAGGCAGTATACTGTATATATTGTACGGTGTGTGTGTATATATATATATATATATATATATATATATATATATATATATATATATATATATATACCGTAATATACAATATGTTTTTCTTTGGGCTTTTTTTGGTGTGAAATAAGACAAATAAGAAAACGTCATGATATTTTTCATGAGATTCACTAAGGCGTCTTGTACGCCCTAAAACACACTGGATATCGTTTCCAGAAACTAAGGAAATCCCAAACTACTGACTCTAAAGACATGAAGATGTTTATCAAAAAACCTGCTGGTATTTATTTCAGTATTATGCGTTTTTAAAAGTTAGAAGCAGCTGTTATTTTTCTGGCATGTGCTGTTGGATGAGTTCATATATATGGACACATTTTTTTATTTTATTTTTTTAGTTGTTTTGCTTGTTTGTCCTTTGTGTTCATGTCTGGCAGGATATCAGTATTATCTTGAATGTGTCAAGCAGCTTTTCTTGAAAAGCTGTTTGTTTTGATCTGTAACTCCTGAAATTGAAGTATAGTACACTTTTGCATCACTGACACACACACACACACACAATAATATTATATTACATTACATTATTTCAATGTCTTGGGGTCAGAAAATGGTTCATGTTGATACTTTGTTTCTTCTCTGCCCTACTTGGGTTTCATCTTTGAAATCTTCCACACTAGTTCAGTGTGTTATTGGCCATTAACACACAGCTTTGGACCTAAAAAGAGAATCTGATGTCATTTCACTGTAGTGCGCAGGGATTTTATCATGCTATGCCTTATTGTAGTGTGTGTGTGTGTGTGTGTTTGTGTTTTTGCTTGCGTGCATGCATTACATTACAGTGCAAAGCTCATTTCCGTAAACAAGTATTTTTGTTTTCACAAAGTTTTCCAGTTAGTTTTTTTTAATATATCTGAATTTAACGTATTTTTCATACCTCATTGGCAAATTGTTTATATATATATATATATATATATATATATATATATATATATATATATAGTTTATATATTTATATATATATATATTTGTTTATATATTTATATATATATTTGTTTATATATATATATATATATATATATATATATATAATTGTTTATATATATATATATATATATATAATTATTTATTTATATATATATAAACAATTATATATAAACACACACATATATATATAGCATTTGTCAAAATTTAGTAAAAATGCTATTGGGGTATGAAAAAGAAACAGTTCAACATATATTCTCTGAAAATAAAGATGTTTCTGATCCTTAAATTTATTTAGCTTAGATTATATATATATATATATATATATATATATATATATATTAATAGGAAATTTTATATTATTTTACTGGAAAACAACAACAAAAAAATTGCATTATATCAAGTTCAGCATCAGCATCAGTGCACAGAATCATTCAGGAGTTTTATGATAATGGGACCATTGTGTGTATGTGACCTTTTTGAGCTTTTTTTATTAATATTATTGTTATTTTTCAGTTCTTATGGAACACAAATAAAAATGTGGAAGATTTAGAAATGCAATTTAAGAAAAATGCATATCGCTTCAAATGGAAAGTTATCAAATTGTACTGGAACACAAACAAATGAAAATGTAAACAATTACTGAATGTTGACGTGTTTGTTCATGGTTCTATTTACTGTCATATTTTAGATGAAGCCTTACCTCTGAGTGGACGACATGTCGATGTAAACGTTGTTTCTCTGTCGAGTTTCATATTCTGTTCATTTGCTTTATTTAAATGTGTGTAGTATAAACCCATAATATTCATTTTCTAATGAATCTCTCTTAAAACATTCATTTGCACATCTTAAAAAAATCTTGTCACACTGATCCAACAGCCCTGCTTCAGTCTTTCCTCAGCTCTGAGTTCTAAATGGTTTGTAAAAAAATAAATAAATAAAAAATGACATTCACATGACAACAGCCAGTCCACACACAGTCTGATGCTCATGTCATGATCAGTCTGCTCTCATGCTTGTATAAAGGATACATTAATAGTTGATGTAGTAATGCAGATCAGTTCAACATCTCATATCTCATATGTTTGCTTCTCCTTCAGCTTGTTCAGACGGCAGATTGAGGGGTTTTATTTTTTTGTTTGTTTGTTTTTTTATGTCTCACTGAAGGACCGCAGAGTTTGTAGTTCCTGTAGCTGTAATTATTTCACGTGTTCATCGATGCAATTTCATGGAGTGATATACTAATGTCAAAAGCTGTTCGAGTCAAATAAATGAATTTAGCACTACCTGAATGTTCTCTTTTTATAGATATTATAAAGTATTTAAAGGGATACTCCACTCCACTTTTTTTTTTTTTTTTTTTTTTTTTTTTTTTGGAAATAGGCTCATTTTACAACTCCCCTAGAGTTAAAGAGGTTTTACAATTTTCGAATCCATTCAGCCTATTTTCTGATATTTAGAAGAATATCAGTAACCAGACAGTTTCTGGTCTCATTGACTTCCATAGTAGGAAAAAATATATACTATGGAAGTCAATGGGACCAGAAACTGTCTGGTTACTGATATTCTTCTAAAAATCAGAAAATCGGCTGAATAGATTTGAAAACAGTAAAACTCGACTGTTTAAAGCCACAATCTGTACTTTTTCGGCTTTAAAAATAGCAAAAATAACTGTATCTATGTTATATATTTCTATTAGATGTGTACTTACATTATCCCGACAGTTTCCACCAACTTTCAAATACGGAGAAATTTATAGTTTAATTCGAAGACACGGGACGTTTCTTTATTTCCGCTTCGTCGTCCGTCTATGGCGTCATATAACCTTTGACTCCTCTATTTTCTCTAACTTCCTTGCGGAACCCGGCGAAACCACCAAACACAAAGGGGAACACTGGACTACCGCCAAGAAAGCATAGAAATTGACGAAGAAAAAAAAGTAAGACGTATTTTTATGCGTGTAAATCACGTGCCCGCTCACGAGCGCTCACTCAGACGAGATGCACTGTCCCCGGTGCTGCTCGCGCATATAGCGCTCCCCGTTCCAGTCGTCTCATTCAAATCAGCCAACTGTTGCTGTTAGCGAGCCGCGCACATTGAATACTCATATGAGTCAGGTTGCGAATGTACGTGCCCGCTTTAGCGTGCTCATGCTTACTAAATAAACGCCTCACCTGCGGCGCAAGCTCTCACTACATTCCCTTTAGCCTTTAGCACATAGTGGATGCATAACGCTAACCCAGTCAAACGTTTGACTGCAGTATCTTACGTGCTTATAAAATCCGGTGTGCCCGAAAAATGTTCTAAAATAGGTCATTCATTGAAGGAGCGTAATATAAATATTTATATTCGTCTGGTTATAAACCACGATTACGCTTTGCCTGCACCTTCTGCTGCTACAGCCCAGTAAAGCTCAAACGTACGGGTGAAAGATATGACCCGAGAAGGGTTTGGCGACAGGAGAAGCACGACACAGGTAAACATTGGGGTTGCATTTAAAGCTTCTTGACAAGCTAAATCTACAGAGAGATGCCGTATATCCGTATATTTTGTAAAAACGATCATGTCATGTCATGAGCTGAGCTGGTTGTCATTGACAGCGACAACAACTCCCGTGAGCCCACGCTCTTTCCTGACATCATCAAAGTACGTCTTTGTTATTATGTGAAATGAGTGACCCCTGGTGGCCAAAAAAATTACATATTGTACGTTTAACTCTAGGGGAGTTGTAAAATAAGCCTATTTCCACAAAATATATTTAAATAGTAAGTCAATACATCATCAAACCTCTTTTCAAACCCCCTTTTCCATGTTGTGTTCGGGTCATTTTGACCCAGAAATGATTTTCTTTTTCCTGAAACCATCACATTAGACTAAAAGTTACAGACTTAGCTTAAAAAATGGTGATAATAGCATAACAGCTTTTTAAGCTTCTTTTTTTTTCTTTTTTTTTTTTTCGAAGGCCAGGAACACAAGAGTGACTTTGTACAAAATAAAAGCATTTCAAAAATAAACTTCCTAGTTAGACAAAAAGCATGATAAACTGCATTTTCCCCCATATTTTGTTGAGTATTGACAAAATCCGTTTGTCCCAATGGTCTGAAAGAAGGAACGCAAAATAAAAAAACAAACAAAAAAAAAATAAAATAAAATAAAAACGATGGTGGTGAATGAGCATGAAACCAGTCTGACTTCAGCCCCAGAATTGTTTCATAATAACCCAAATAACCACATCATGTTTCACAATAGAAATTGTATTACAAAATCAAGCAGAACAACCAACATAACCAATGTAACTTCTACCAGCCAAACTAGCTAAACTAAAAGAAATGTTTACAAAAGTACAGCAAGACAAGCTAACTCCCTAGCTTTAAACAAAACAAAAAGGTCACTCGAACAATGAAGAAATAATGATTAAACTTGTAAACTTCAAGTAGGGGAGAGCAGGGCACAACCTAATGCTTTTTTACTTTCTTATTTTGTGTAAACCTGCTACTTAGGGTTCAGAGTATTATTTTTCCACCCATTCATTTCCCACATGTCTAGAACAATTAGCTGTGGTTTTGTTTCTTGAATACAGCGTATACCTTTTTTCTTGATTTACCCTGAAATAGTGGAAATGAAATGTGACAACAAGACCCATGACAGATCAAAATGTTATCTGATCTAATAGAAATATATATACAAGACAAGCTAAAATATTTTCTCAATAATATACAATTATTTACTTTTTCATATAAAATATTGGCATTGTTTAATAACAATTTTTGTGTGTGTTGAGTTTAACAACAAACACGCCGCAAAAAAAACAGATACAGCATAGTTCAAAACATAATAATTATTAATCATTTCTAAACATTGACTCTCAGTCTTTATTCACCCTTTTCTCATGATTTCTCAATAGAATTTATAAAAGTGTATAGAACAGAATAATTCTAATTGTAATGCAGTGTAACAACATGCCCCATCTGCACATGTTGCTGTCTGAGAGCTTCATTAAGCACACACACATGGATTTATATAAACCAAATATATCTTAAATAATGCTTACTAAATGTCTGTTTAACATGATAGGAAAATCTTTGAGTATTGTAGCACGTTACAACATATGCACGATGCTATTATATTACAAAACAAATGACATTTTGCTTGTTTTACTAAAATATATTTTCATTAAAAAAAAAATCTTCCCCATGGCATCGAAAATGAATAGCGATATTTTTCAAGGTATTATATCGAAGTTGTAAATGACAACACTGGTGTAGTGTGCCATTTGAAGAAAGGTTGGGAAATTATTTTAGCAAATTACCTCAAATTTAATCTATCCCCGGCTAGTGTTACAACTCATTTGAATTTGTATTTGCCATTGACTCGAATAATCTGTGTTTAATTTTTAGTATACAAATGTAGCTACCATGTCTCAAAGTTTGAGAGATCTTGCCCAAACAACCACTGAGTTAATGATGCTCACTTAACTATGCAAATAAAAGAGAAAAACTTAGATCGCTTATTTTAAATTTAAAGTACACTTGAAAATATATATTTTATTTATTAAAGAATAGGCCACTTTAGGCACAAGACGTGTTAAAATAGAACTCTTACAAGTATAGGGCCTACTACTACTATACATTCATAATAGTACATTTCAAATACATGAAAATTATTTTAAACTTGACTAAGTTTACTTAATACTTATAATAAAAATAAAACACACTTAAATATACTTATTTTTTAAGGCCAAGCATGGATGAGGCTCTGTGTGTAACAATGACCACATTTCTACTTCTCTCTATTTACTTCTCTAAACTCAATCCCACTAATGACAAAACAGCCTCCACAAACCCAGGTCAAAGGGAAGAGACTTTTGTTCCTAGATGTAACAGCGATGTTAAAGTACTGTACAATCAAAAAAATGCTGGGTTGTGTTAACCCAATTTTGGGTCAAATATGGACAAACTCAAACATTGGGTTAAAAATGTAATTTAAAAATGTAACCCAATGTCTGGGTTACATTTAACCCAACGTTAAAATAACACAGTCTCATCCCAAAAAGTCATATAACTGACGTTTTGGGGCGTCTTTTGACCATGCGTCAATATTAGCCTTTTTAGGGCCCCCTTAAACGTCGCTAGATGGCGATCCCGGGCCGTCATACAACTGACGCTTTACCTTTAACGTCAGTTAGGTGACGGGTTAGGTTTAGGGTTAGGTTTAGGTATGGGGTAGAGTTAGGATCCCATAACCTCATCTACCGACGTTTAAGGGGGCCCTAAAAAGGCGAATATTGACGTATGGTCAAAAGACGTCCCAAAACGTCAGTTGTATGACGTCTTGGGGTGAGACCGGGTTGGTTAAAACGTCAGGAGAGGATTTGTGAATGGCAGTGAAGCGTGAAGTTAGGTCACATTACAATGACAACATGAGTATGTCTGGATAGAACGTATTTTTTTAAACTTAACATTCATCCCTCGTTGTTCTGGGTCTCGTGGGGCATCCGCCTCAAGCTCCAAATACCAACAGCAGTAAAATGAGAGCGTTCCAGTATTGGGTTATACGGCCTAGCATGATCCCTTTGCACTATCACGTAATGCATGAATTTGGCAGCTTTGCCGAGGCTACACAGAAACGAGCTGAAGAGAAAACACAAAAGTGGCGTTGCATTATCACTTTTTATTCTGCGTTTAGACAAGCGTTTTGGGTGGGAAATCCGCATGCATATATTGATGCAAAAGTGTGTGAAATTCGATGTAGTATATACTCCAGGTGGCCAGGTGGCAATGTGAAGCACTGCCACACAACAACACCAAGTCTGCGCGGCTGCGTACAACCTTCACTGTCTAGTAGACTAAAGCATTTTTACCCTTTAGACATTGCAGGAATGCAACGGTTTAGCGTTTTTAAGATTTCCACTCTGGAGGGTGGTTTCACTTTTTAGCGTTTTTAAGCCCCAAAAGCAGCGTCGCCGTGTAAACGAAAGGCACATCCGATAAAATATTTTTACGTTTTCACCCGCGAGCGTTTTCTCCTGTAAACAGGGCCTGAGACTCCAGGGCATTCGTGTCCTCAACTAAATAGACAACCGGGTAATTCTAGCTCAGTCACAGAAGATGGCAGTATGGCATCAAGATGTCATCCGTCGCCATATAAGGTGTTTGGGAATGATGCGTAATGCCAAGAAAGGGGTACTATCTCCCCGAAAGCAAACTATGTTCCAGGGGGTAGTATGAGACTCAAGTAAAATGACAACATGTGAGCTTAAATGTTCAATTCTCTCTATACCTTCGTCAACTATAAACTAACTTCACAACTTTTACTTGCACTGATTTAGCAAGACCTACAGTAGTTGTCCTATTTCATAGGCCGCTATTTTCTTCATGCTGTGTAAATTTGTTTAAATTCTTAATATTTTGATTATAGTCTTATAAAAATCTCATAATTTTCTGAAGAGAGTGAGGAGAGAAGTTAATCGCTCTGCTTCTCTCGGGAGAAATTAATCGCAGTTTCACTGATGTCACACTAAGGCCCTGTTTACACGAGAATGCTCGCGGGTGAAAACGTAAAAAATATTTTTACAGATGTGCCTTTCGTTTACACGGCGACGGCGTTTTTGAGGCTTAAAAACGCAAAAAAGTGAAACCACCCACCAGAGTGGAAATCTTAAAAACGCTCCACCGCCGCGTTCCTGTGTAACACAGTCTCATCCCAATTCGTCATATAACTGACGTTTTGGGACGTCTTTTGACCATTCGTCAATATACGACTTTTTAGGGCCCCCTTAAACGTCGGTAGATGACGATCCCGGGTCGTCATACAACTGACGCTTTACCTTTAACGTCAGTTAGGTGACGAGTTGGGTTTAGGGTTAGGTTTAGGTATGGGGTAGAGTTAGGATCCCATAACGTCATCTACTGACGTTTAAGGGGGCCCTAAAAAGTCGTATATTGACGAATGGTCAAAAGACGTCCCAAAACGTCAGTTATATGACGAATTGGGATGAGACCGGGTTGTCCTGTGTAAATGGTAAAAACGTGTGGACTTGGTGTTGTTGTAGTATGTACTCCTAGCCGCCTGAAGAACATACTGTGTATGTGTTAGCGCTTGTTTGTTGCCAGGCAATCAGCTGATAACTCAACCAGTCTTCAGCTGCAGTTAATCTCTACTGCTTGTTAGCTGCCTTTGTCTAGCTGGAGTGTTTTATGCTTGGTGTCGGTCTGTTACCCTTGTTTGTGTTCTCTCACCTAGTTCCTGTGTCCGAGTTATTTCCTCTGTCTCTTCCGTGCATCCAGGCTTTTGGGAGATCATCTGGACTTATCTTTCACCAGCCTTCAGTCTGAGTTCTTGCAGCATTGTTTCCATCTACCGACTCTCTTTCGGGATTGTCGCATTCAGGTCGTCCGCCTGCATAAGTGGCGTTTTGAGATTTGTCTTGTGCTGCCTGTAATTAATAAACTGTTTACATGCATTTGGATCTTGGGACTCGTTATTGTCAACCAAATTGAGGGAGACTCTATCGAGGAGCGATACTCGCATGCAACAATAGGAGGAACAGACGATAGCCACGGGTCGCGCTATTCAGGCGTTGGTGACTCAAGTTTCTGAATTGACTACCCAGGTGCAACAACTACGGAACGAGATGCCATCAACGCAACATCAAGCAGCCACTGAACCACCAGTTCGCTCAGACCATTCGCGCTACAGAGCCTCGTCTACCGCTTCCAGCATCCTACTATGGTGAGCCTCAGTTATGTTGTTCATTTTTGGCTAAATGTTCCCTGTACATCTCTCTTAAACCTTCGTCGTTTCCCGCTGAGGAGTTTAAGGTGGCTTAACTCTTGACATAATTCTTTTATCGGGTCGAGCGGTCACTTGGGGAACTACTGTATGGAACTTAGACTTGCTGTGTGTCGTTTGAAGCATTTCCCCACGAGCTGAGAAAGATCTTTGATTGCACTGCTTCCGGTAGATATGCAACGCGACTTCTCACGGAGTTGCATCAAGGGGATCGTCCAGTCACGGATTATTCTATTGAATTCCACACCTTGGGTGTATAGTGTGGTTGCAATTCAGAGGCTCAATGGGATATGTTTTTATATGGACTTTTTAAAGCTATAAAGGATGAGATTTACACAATGGATTTACCCACGGGCGTGGATAAACTCATAAACTTGGCCATTCAAGTGGATACTAGACTACGACGACGGGTACCACGAACACAGCGAGGGTGGCAGGTCAATACTCAGTCTAATACATCTTTCTTCTCAGATCTCAGATTTCTTCATCAGATCCCGCCCATCACAGCAGGAGAAGCAGAGAAGGAGAGAGAGGGGACTGTGTTTGTATTGTGGAGCCACTGGTCGCGTCGCTCTCCAGTGTCCAGTAAAAGCCAGCACTCGCCAGAAGTTA
Organism: Cyprinella venusta; assembly: GCA_038021265.1. Classification (NCBI taxonomy): domain Eukaryota; kingdom Metazoa; phylum Chordata; class Actinopteri; order Cypriniformes; family Leuciscidae; genus Cyprinella; species Cyprinella venusta. The sequence continues at coordinate 27,776,945 of CM075871.1, forward strand.
AGAAGTTACTGAAGGGTGGGTCCACACAGACTAAATCCTCTTTTCAGCTACTTACCTTGCTGTCAGTTTAAGATTGTCCTTGCAGAATTTTGACTATGAGGCTCTTGTAGACTCAGGAGAAGAGGGCAATTTTTAAGACTTTAACCTTGCTCACAAACTCATGATACCAGTGGTGCTGCTCTCTCAACCCCTCTCTGTAGTTACGCTCAATGGCCAACTATTACCCTCCATCACTCATTCCACAGCCTGCATAAGACTCATTACCTCTGGTAATCTTTCTAATGATATTGAATTTCTTTGCAGGTGCAGATTGACACTCCCTCTGCACCTTTGGTACTTGGACATCCTTGACTAGTGCTCCATAACCCGCATAACTGGCGCAGGAATTCTGTTCTCTCCCCGAGTGAATCCTGTCATGCATCTTGTTTATTGTCTGCATGTTATTCTGTGTCTTGTTCTGTGTTTCAGGATGAACACACGGATTTATCTAACGTGCTACGTGAATATCTTGACCTGAAGGAGGTGTTCAGTTTACCTGGATGACATATTGATATTTTCTTCTTCTCTCCAGGAACACGTTCAGCAAGTCAGGCGAGTGCTCCAGAGAGTGTTAAAATGACGTTCAGATGAGAGGCACTTCATTTCAGCTCCCATTCTTACATCCCCTGATCCTTCACGTCAGTTTGTGGTGGATGTCAACGCGTCAGAGGTGGAGGTAGGAGCGGTTATTTCTCAGCACTCTCCCGCTGATGACAAAATGCATCCTTGCGCATTTTTCTCTCATCGTCTGTCCCTTGCCAAGCGTAATTGTGACACTGGTAACAAAGAGTTGCTGGCAGTCAAGTTAGCATTGGAGGAATGGTGTCATTGGTTAGATGATTCGGGGGTACCCTTTATTGTCTGGTCCGAACATAAGAAATTTGAAAACATCAGATCAGCTAAATGACTCAACTCCAGGCAGGCTCAGTGGGCACTTTTTTTCATTGTTTTCAGTTTTCTTTGACATATCGTCTGGGCTCCAAGAACATCAAGCCTGATGCTTTATCTCACATGTTTGACCGTTCCGTTCGCCCGACTACTCCCAAGTTAATTTTTCCTGAGAGACTCATTGTCTCCACACTCGTATGGGAGATCAAGTTGAAGGTCCGTTCGGCCTTGGAAGGGGTAACGCCTCTGTCCGAGTGTCCACTGAGTCGCTTATTCGTACCGGAGGTATTACGGTCAGACATAATTCGGTGGGGTCATTGTTCCAACACAGAGTCAATCGCAGCAGTTTTTTGATCAAGCAACAATTCTGGTGGCCCTCCATGGCTCACGAGATTTGAAGTTTCGTTTTGGCATGTTCACATAGTCTGTCCCTAATCCGACATCGCACTAGATTTTGTCACTGCTCTTTGATCCTCCCAGGGCAATGCAGTTGTTTTGACTGTAGTGGACCGGTTCTCGAAGGTTGCTCATTTTCATTCCCTTACCTAAATGACCTTCTGCCAAGAAGACAGCGGTTGCTGTCATAGATCACGTATTTCGTTTACATGGCCTCCCGATAGACGTGGTCTCTGACAGGGGTCCCCAATTTATTTCCAAATTTTGAAGAGAGTTTTGTCGTTTTTTGGGGGTGAGAGTCAGTTTTTCTTCTGGGTTTCATCCTCAGAGTAACGGTCAGACCGAGTGTACCAACCAAAACTTGGACAGTGTTGCGATGCTTGGTTTCTCAGAATCCTTCCTCCTGGAGCCAGAAGCTCTCATGGGTTGAGTACGCTTATAGCTTGTTACCAGTATCATCCACAGGCCTATCTCCATTTGAGTGTAGTTTAGGTTACCAGCCATCTGTTTTTGCTAGTCTGGAAGTCGCAGTCCCTGCCACTCATGCATTTGTCCGAGGTGCCGTCACACTTGGATTAGAGCCCGTGAGACTCTCCTGCAAGTGGGGGCACACACGAAGGCCCAGGCCGATCACCACCGGTGGAAGCTTCCCGTTTACGTTGTCGATCAAAAAGACTTTTTTCCAAGAACATTCCTCTCCATTCTGAATGTAACAAGTTAACTCCCATATTCATAGGGCGCCTAAAGCGTCAAATATTGAAGCATGGTCAAAATGTTTCCCAAGGCATCAGTTAGGTGACACCTTGGTTGTGAGAATGGGCTGTCCATTAACGAGAATGGCATATTTAATCTAAATGTTTATTTCAGAAGTAAAACATAGTTTAAATCATTATTTCATTTATTTAAACTGTTTTGAGAACGTGCACTGTATTTTTTTAGCCTACTCATGAAGATATACGGTTCCTCTGCCGTTAGATTGTGTGCGTCAGTTTCACTACACGGCCTAACACGCGTGCTGGCGCGGACACTTAAGAAGGGATGGATATTGGCTTCAAGTGATTGACTTGGTGAGTGGAATTTTATTTGTTGGCTATTTTCTTTTTGTAGCCTATAGATAGGCTATAATTTTCTTTAGATAGATTTTCGGTCTAAAATAAGTGACCAAAAAGACATTTAACTACAGCTCACCATGTGTCTCCAATTCCTTTTGTCTCCAGAATGTGCGCACGCACGGCTCAAAGTTTGCGTATTAGTGCGTACGTTTCAGGCCCGTTTTGTGCGTATGCACACTTTATAAATGAGACCCCTGAACATTATCCTTACAGGTGTACTTTATTAGGAATTTATTCTAGTGCTTCCCTATTGCAGTATATCCACATATAGCTAATAAATAACTGAATTGTAAATTGCTAAACTCAAATATTCACATATTAAGCTATTTCCTAATGTTTGCAAAAAATGACATATTTATTCAACATTCTTTGGTAGTGTTCGAGGTTGCCACTGTGCTCTCTTGAATCTTAACAGGTTTTTGGATAATGTTTGCTAAGTTCTATTTTATTATACACATTGATAAACAATATAACCTGTTACTTAGTTAAACTATTAACTGAGTTAAGTTTACATGCTAACAAACAGATTAGTTTAACTAATGGACAGTCGTCCCAGATCAGTTTTCAGCAGATCAGCAAAATTTGTGTGAAAATAAGTGGCCTGCATATTTTGTCACAAAGAAAGAAATTGAGGACAGGTGATTGGGAGATAAATGTTATTTGTTTTATTTGAAAAATATTTTCAAAGAAGTGTTATTGGCTGTTATTGGATATTTTTTTATTGAACACATACTATTATATTTATATATGTATAATTATATTTATATTAATACAATTATATTAATATAATTAAATTATAATATATACATTTATATATTGTTTCATCATATATATTGTACTTGTGCAAAATTAATATAATTATAAATAGTAAACTGTATGATGTTAAGTTCACTTAAACACTGTTGACAATAAAAACTTAAAAACAAAAATCTTAAAATTCAATAAACTTTAATGCCTACTTAAAACTAAGAAGTTATAAGCTAAAAACACAGCTGTGTGTGTGTGTGTGTGTGTGTGTGTGTGTGTGTGTGTGTGTGTGTGTGTGTGTGTGTGTGTGTGTGTGTGTGTGTGTGTGTCTTTCTTTACTTCTCTAAACTCCACACCACAAAAGATAAAACCACAAACCCAGATAGGGAAAGAGATTGGCCAAAAGTTGTTCCATGGTAGAGAGTGGTCTTGATTGCAATTGACCATTTTCACATTTCCGGGTTTCTTAGAAGTGGAAGTCGTCACAGTTGGGCAAACTGGGTTTTTCTAATTTGATGCAAAGGTTATATACCAGGTCAGGGAGCAGACAGATTGGCTAAACCGACCATCTGCTGGCGGCCTCGCGTCACCAAGGTCAGATAAATCCCATCATAGAGGCTCTTTCACCAGATATCTTATAGAGACTGTCTGTTCCCCAAATTTGGATCACCAAAAAATGTCAGATTAAAAATGTAATTAATATTCAACCAAAAAAAAAAAAAAAACAGATATAATACAGATGAGCAATCGATAAAGCTTGGTTTGCTGAATATTAGATCCCTTACTTCAAAATCACTCATAATTAATGATATGATTTCAGATTATAATCTAGATGTGCTGTGTTCGACAGAACCTGGCTAAAAACAAACTATTACATTACTGTAAATGAGTCCACCCTCAAGATTATAAACATGAACCTTTATCTGAAAGGCCAAGTGTTGTAATTTATAGGAATATCCTCAAAACCACTAAGAAATCTAGTTTTAAAATAGTCTAAGGCCGTGGGACAGCGAGCACACTCCGATCGTGGTTGCATCTCTCTATTAGAGTTACTCAATCTTAGTGCTGCATTTGACACAATTGACTGCAACATTCTTTTAAATAGACAAAAAAACTATGTTGGCATTTGTGGAATTGCTTTAGCATGGTTTAAATCATACTTATCTGACGGTTATCCATTTGTAACAGTAAATGAAGAGATGTCTTATCGATCACAAGTTCAGTATGGCATACCACAAGGCTCAGTACTAGGACCGCTGCTATTCACTCTGTACATGCTACCATTAGGAGATATCATTAGGAAACACGGAATTAGCTTTCACTGTTATGCCGATGAGATCCAGCTGTATATTTCTTCAAAACCTAACCAACCCATTCACAAAATTAACGGAATGCATAGCTGATATAAAAAAAAAAATGGATGACTAGTAATTTCCTACTACTAAATTCTGTAAAAACAGGTTCTAATTATTGGACAAAAAACTTCCACACGTAGCAGTCTAGAATACTTGATGGCTGCTCTGTTAAGTCTTCGTCATCGGTTAGGAACCTGGGTGTGCTCTTTGATACTAATCTCTCATTTGAAAGTCATGTATCTAGTATCTGTAAAACCACATTTTTCCATCTAAAAAAATATTTCTAAATTATGCCCTCATTAACAAATGCGGAACAATTAGTTTGTGCGTTCATGACATCACGGCTAGATTATTGTAATGCTCTACTGGGTGGTTGTCCTGCACGCTTAATAAACAAACTTAAGCTAGTTCAAAATGCAGTAGCTTTAGATCTTACCATAACCAGGAAGTATGACCATATTAGCCCGGTTCTGTAAACCCTGCATTGGCTTTCTATTAAATATTGTAAAAATGTTAAAATATTTCTGATTACTAACAAAGCACTAAATGGTTTAGCTCTGCAGTACTTGAGCAAGCTCTTAACACATTATAGTCCTTCACACCTATTGCGATCTCAAAACTCCGGCCAGTTGATAATACCTAGAGTATCAAAATCGACTGCTGGCGGTAGATCCTTTTCCTATTTAGCACCAAAACTCTGGAACATTCTTCCTAACATTGTCCGGGAAGCAGACACACTCTGTTAGTTCAAATCTAAACTAAAAACACATCTCTTTTGCCTAGCATACACATAACGCATTATAGACTTCCTTAATTCAAAGTTAGGCTGCATATTTTAGATCAACCGTAAGCGGGCACATAAATCCTGATGTACTTGGTACATCATAAGAAGGATGCCAACTATGCTAATATTAGTTTCTGTGTTTATCCCAACTATGTATCACACGAAATACATTCTGAGGAAACTATTTTGCAAATCGCAATTACGTTACATGCCAACATATAAGCAGTGCTATTACGTTTGTCCTTAACCTAATACTATTGCAGTGCTATTACGTTTGTCCTGAACATAAAACAAGGCTCAAAATAGCCCCACACTAGAACAGTAACATAATGAGGGTCCATACATGCAAAACGAAGCATTGAGAACTATGTAAGTGTACAGACCGTTTAATAAGAAGATACGTTATAAAGACGTTCAGATGATCACTCAGCACGACGTTCGAGGTTTGACTTATCGAGACTATTTTCTAAGATGGCTTCTGTCTGTATACGCAAAGTGAACTGTCTTTATAACGTATCTTCTTATTAAACGGTCTGTACACTTCTCAATGTTCTCAATGCCTAACATAATGGAGCCTCATTATGTTACTCCGTTAGTGTGGGGCTATTTTGAGCCTTGTTAGTGGTATAAACTAGCGATTTCTTTTTACTTAGTCAATGCCTCAAGTACTAGCATTATACACTAAACAGTTTTTAGAGATAAAACTCTTTACATTAGATTATCATGAAAACAAATCTCAGAGAACGATTGACTAGGTACCGATGTTTTATTAGACCAAAGGTTCATTCATCAGGTTCGCTGGAGTTCTCCTTTAATTTTAGCAGTAGCAGCACAGGGGTGGGGAGCAACCATAATTGAAAAAATGCCCATATAAAAATAAAAGATAGAAACATATTCACTTTTCTTTTTTTACTTTTCTTTTATTTCGTATTATCAAGTGCAGTCGTACAGTCTGTCACGAATGAACATTTGATGGTACAATAATGATGGTGCAGTAAAGTGTCATGGGCAAGTCTACAAAGAACAGCAGATATCTTCCATCCCAACAAGAGTATAAGTGAGGGGAAAGATCCTTATCTCTGCAGTACCACATATATTTGGTAGATAGACATAATTTTTTTACAATACATATAGAACCATCACATACACTTTTCAAACTGAATTTAATTAGGAAAATTTACTTGTAAAGGGCCGGCTAGCCTGAACAAAGAGCTAGTTATGAGCTATGATGGATTTTATCCAGTCAGTGTAGCGACACACCTCAGCATAAACCCCAGGAAAGTCTGGTTCAGCACAGCCGTGACCCCAGGAAACAACACCTTTCAGTTTCCTCTTGCACACTAGAGGGCCACCAGAATCCCCCTGAGAACAAAATTGGAAAATGAAAAGGACCAAATGGTGGTTTGAATAAAAAATTTTAAACAGATATAAAGAGGAAGACTAACTCAATGGCATACCTGACACGAGTCTTTGCCTCCCTCCATGAATCCGGCGCAGAACATGTTTCTAGTTATTTTTGGACCATATGCTCCCCTACACTGCGCATTTGAGAGTACAGGCAGATTCAAACACTGCAGGGCAGAAGCAGACTGACCTGGGAAAAGATTACGAACAGTGCTAAAACTTGTATAATGGCAATGCTTGTTTAATATTGTATCATAGTATAAGAAGATTTTTATTACTAGCCATCTCACCTCCAGTTTTGCCCCATCCAGAAACCAAGCACTGTTCCCCTGCAGAAGAGCAGTTGGTTGTCAGACGGATCGGCTTCACATATTTGTTGAAGAGGGCAGGCTTTCTCAGCTTGATCAGCATGATATCATTGTTAAGAGTCTGACCATTAAAGTCTGGATGACGAATCACCTTCTCTGCATTGATCAGCTGCTCTGTGTTTTCAGTAAAAGCCAAGTTGTGCTTTCCCAGGTGGACGACGAGTTGGCGTCTATTTGAAAAAAGAAACTCAAACTTTACTCAGCCCTAATATTATGTTTATTAGAATATTGCCTACCTACATATTAGGTCTGTATAGTCTTAAATAAGTTTTACAGTCACAATATATAATATAGGTTTTATGGCAAGACAATTACAGACAAAAAAATGCATTAGAATGGTGAAAAATAATAATTGAAAAATTGTGACTATTTGTTGAAGCAGAAAATCAGCATATTTAAATACTGTACACAAATGTAAATTTCTTTCAAAATTTGAGCTGGATGCCAATGGTTGGTAGACTAACACACTCTCGTCTTTATTAAAGTACAGAATGAGTGGCAGCCTTTCTTTTTCTTTAGAGATTTGGATTTTTTTAGTACACATTCAGAAATGGTAAACAAAAACAACCTGTTGCTAATCGATTTCTTAAAAGGGTCTTTAGGGAAAAGGTAGTTTGATGGTAAAGTAGATTTAACATGTTTAAAAAAATACAGGTTTAAAGGTAGGTTATATTACATTACATTACATACTCACAAGAAGTTGCAGTGAGCTGCAGACACAATCCATCTTTTTTTTATCAAAGATCCTCCACACGTGAAAATCTCATCCGTAAGGTACACTTGCCAGGGCTGGGAGTGGGGTGTACATTCATAACCTCCTATGATTTTATCACCTGTGCTGTAAACTTCATTGAAAAAATGAATTGTTCTTTTATTAATGTTAATGCTAAAGACTATCTATAATACATATCAGTGAAGGGATAAACTAACAATTTTCATGAATTAACTAATAAGAGAGATCCACATACCCACAGCCACAACCAGAAAAGTGAACAGAACAGTCTTCATTGCAGTAAAGGAGAGAAGTACTCACAGCTTAGACCACTTCTGCAAAGTTGAGGAATAGCATGTATGCTTTTAAGCATTTTTTTGAACATCCCTACAGAACATAACAGCCAATAAGATCACAACAAAGGATTCACAAGTAAAAATTAGCATATGAGACAACAGTTCTTCTCTTACAGTTTGCCATGGTCATAATAAATGTGTTGGAAGGAAGGTTTGACAGTAGGACTGTATGCTAGCTGTGACTTGACTTATGACAGTATGAATGTATGCTGTTTTACTTTCTGAGTGACGCAACTTTTTTTGATTGTGAGGACTTTTTATTATGTATTGTTTGTCTTGATCCTGGCATTCTTTCTCCTTACTCTGTCTCCCCCTTCTGGACACATACCGTTACACTTGCTGATTACCACACCATTCACCACGCACACACACACATCTCTCATTAATCACGCATATCTATTATCATTTCCAGCTTTCTCCACTCTATACTCGTTAGCTCATCATTCTTTCAACACCTGTTCTCTATTTTTCTAATTGTCTGCTTCTTTTACCCCTGCCTTTCCCAGTCTCATTGCCAGATTGTTTCGTGAGTAATGTGTATGAAGTCTCTGTGAACTTACCTATCGTTCCTGTCCTGTACTGTCCTATCCATTGTCTGTTCTGAGTTTGAGTCTGTTCAGCCACACTGTGTTTGAGACTAAGCTGTTCCTGCCCAGCACCTGTCCCGCATTGTCAGCCTGATACCTAGTAACCATCAGTGAGTACCTGTGTTGGCTGGGTCATCCTTCTCTCCACATCACAATGTTTTCTTAACTGTTCGATAAAAGTCAATAAAAGAGAAATTCTCTAATTAATAGCACACACTGATGGGCTGACTAAACATCAAGTAAAATAACAAGTGCTCAAGCGAGTGTAGTACTATGCGCCGAATCAATGGGGCAGATGATACTTAACTTTTAAAACAACAGTAGTTTAGCCTGCAAGGCGGGAACTTCAAGGTTGTAAAACCTTATAAATGTACGTAGACGGGGAGGCTCAGCCTGCCGCCATACAGAGATATCTTGTAAGGTGATCCGACTAGACATTGCCCACGATGAGGCCATGTCTCTGATGGAGTATGATCTAACACCTAAAGGGCACTTTAGTCCCCTTGTTGTGTATGCCAGTGCCATGGCATCAACTATCCATCTGGATAGGCTCTGTTTCGATACGGCTAGGCCCTTAGAGCGACCACAAAACGAAACGAAAAGCTGCTCAGTCTGTCTGAAAACGGATGAGTGAGACACTTCTTTTGCCTGACTGGGTAAACGAGGCTTGCGTCTTTTTCCTCATTATAAATCGGTAGGGCAGACAGGGAAATAACCTGGGCTCTGAACAGTGTGTTGGGGGATTTAGGCACATATCCGTGTCTTGGTTTGAGTATGACCTTCGAGTCATTAGGCCCAAATTACAGACACGTCGCACTTACTGAGATCGCTTGTAGATCCCCTATGTGCTTTACTGAAGTGAGAGCCATGAGAAACACTGTTTTGAACCACAGGTGTTTCATATCCGACATCTGGATTGGCTCAAATGGGGCACCTTTCATGGCTTCCAGAACTGTGGAAAAGGTCCCACATGGGGATGGAGGGGGGTCTGGAAGGATTCAGCCTCTTAGCTCATTTTAGAAAACAGATGACCCCAGTGACAGGCCAGTCACGGGTTTCTTAAATGCTGCTATAGCCGCCACGTAAACTTTGAACGTGGATGGGGACCTGCCCTTATCCAGCAGCTCTTGAAGGAAGGAGAGCAATTCTTTTACCCCGCTGTTTATGGGTGGAAAGGCTCAGGTCTCAGGCTTTGCACCAGTTAACAAACACTGACCACTTTGAAGCATAGAGTCGTCTAGTAGATAACGCTCTGGTTTGCGTGATTGTGTTCAGCGCTCCTTTGGGGAGGTTTGCGGGTATCCGTTGATGGCCCATGTGCAGGGCCCACCGTTCGGGTGAGGATGCCAAATTGAACCCTCAGCCTGAGAGAGGAGGTTTTTCCTTGTCGGATTTGGCCATGGGAGAGTCCTCGTCAGCTGCATTAGGACAGGGAACAAGAATTGGTTTGTCCAAAGCGGAGCCACAAGGAGCACTGAGTATCCGGTTTTAAATGATTCGTTCCATCACCTGAGGCAGGAGCAAGACTGGGGGAAAAGTCCAAAAGTCGACCAAAGTTGACTGCCATAATTTCCAGACAGTTTATATGAAGGAGCTTCTCTCGTTCTGACCACTGGCCAAAGAACGGTCTGCCCTCATGCAGAGCTCCCCATCCTGAGGTGGAGGCGTCCGTAGACACCACCTGCACACTCAAGGAAGTCTTCAGGCTTACACCTGACTACCAAGGTTTCAGAGCTGTGACACATTTCTGATCGACCTTGAGGGGAAACAGACCGGAAGCCCAAGCTTAAAGAGATACCTGTGCTTTGAGCCATAACTGCAGCAGGCGCATGCGAAGCAGGCCCAGCTGGAGTACTGATGATGCTGAGGCCATGTGGCCCAGCATTTTCTGAAACCTCCTGAGCGGGACTATAGTGCCACGGCGGAAGGATTTCGTGAAGCACTGAATGTTTAATCTGCCCTCTGGTAATAGTCGCACTGACATTGACAGCGAGTTCAGCTCTGTGACCAGAAAGGATATTTTCTGACTGGGGGACAGCAAACTTTTCGCCCAGTAGACTGTGAGGCCCAGTTTCTCGAGATGCTCGAGTAGCCAATCGTCCAAGTAGTTCAAAACTCGCATGCCTCGAAGTTTCAGGGGTGCGAGAACCGTGTCCATGCACATTGTAAATGTACTGGGTGCAAGAGACAGGCCCAACGGTAGGAATCAGTCATACTCCTTGTAGGGTGGGCTTGTACAGCCAAAGGTGAAGGCTGACCAGCCTCCTCATAAGTAAGTGAGCATAAGCATAGCCTCGACCACCCATTTTATTCATTCTCTGTATAGGCGCAGGACACCCTTTCCTGGGTGGCCCAAAACACACAAATAACTGTTCTGATTTCCTCCACTGGGCAGCTCTGTGGACATAAGCTTCTAATGCCCTCACCGAGCAGAGTAAATTAAGTTTCTCCTGGTCTGACGTCAGAAATGTAAGAGGACAGAAAGCCTGCAGAACTGTAGGTCTCAAAACATCAGTAGGGACCTTCGAAACATAACCTGACCTAATAGTAGACAGGTTACTTATCCCCATTACTTCATTGATAATGATAAAAATATCAACAACATGGAAGATGTGGTTAATGACTTCAATAATTTTTTTGCAAATGTGGGACCTAACCTAGCTAAACAAATCCCAGTTCCACAAACATTAGAAAGTAGATATGATGAATTAATGGAAAGAAATCCCAGTTCAATATTTTTGACAGCAGTTGATGAAAAAGAAATAATAGATATTGTTAAAGGATGCAAAAACAAACCATCCACTGATCATGATGGAATAGATATAAAAATTATACAAAAAGTAATAGAGGGGATCGCCAAACCACTAACGATTATCTGTAACCTATCATTTCTAACCGGTCAATTTCCAACAAAAATGAAAATAGCAAAAGTCATTCCCCTATACAAATCTGGAAATAGACACCATTTCACAAATTACAGGCCTGTGTCCTTACTGTCACAATTTTCAAAAATATTAGAAAAACTATTTAACAACAGATTAGAGATATTCATTGATAAAAATAAACTACTTAATGACAGTCAATATGGTTTTAGAAAAAATAGTTCAACATCCTTAGCACTAACAGAGCTCATTGAAGAAATCACAAATTCCACAGACAAAAAGAAATATGCAGTTGGAGTATTCATTGATCTAAAAAAAGCATTTGATACAATAAATCATGATATATTAATAAGGAAACTGGAACGAATTGGGATCAGGGGGGTAGTTTTAAATTGGGTAAGTAGTTATCTGAGAGACAGACAACAATTTGTGAAGATGGGAGATTATTCCTCTAAATATCTGGGTATGACTTGTGGTGTCCCCCAGGGGTCAGTGTTGGGACCAAAGTTGTTTTTATTATACATCAATGATATTTGTAGAGTATCTGAAGTATTGAAATTTGTATTTTTGCTGATGATACAAACATATTTGGTTCAGGGGACAGCTTGCAGCAAATCTTGGAATTAATCACCTCAGAATTCAAGAAAATAAAACAATGGTTTGACATAAATAGATTATCTATAAATTTGAGTAAAACCACATTCATGGTATTTGGAAATGGTAAGTCAAATCATCAAGCACAGATACAGATAGAGGGGGTTAACATAAAAAGAGTACAAGAAACTAAATTCCTTGGAGTGATCATAGATGAGAAGAATTGCTGGAAGCCTCATATAAAATACATCAAAACTAAACTGTCCAAAAGTATTGCAGTCCTAGCAAGAGCTAAGCATATACTGGAGTTTAAATCACTTCGTATTTTGTACTGTTCACTGGTGTTACCCTATTTGAATTATTGTGTAGAGGTTTGGGGAAGTACTTATCTACATTCACTACAGCCACTAATTAAAATGCAAAAAAGAGCCATGAGAATCATTCACAATGTTGGATTTCGGGATCACACAAATTCATTATTTCTACAGTCTAAATTGCTAAAAATTCAAGATCTAATTGAATACAAAATCGCAGTATTCATGTTCAAAGCAAGAAATAGTCTATTGCCTGGAAATGTACAGATGATGTTTACTGAGAGGGTGGGAGAGTACAATTTAAGAGGAAGGGGAAACTTTAAGAATAATCGATTTAGAACTACAAGGAAAAAATTATGTTTATCAATTTGCGGAGTTAAATTATGGAACAAACTAAATGATAAATTAAAGCAGTGCTCAAACATATTCCTATTTAAAAAAATGTATAAAGAAATTATTTTCAAGAGGTATCAAGAAGCACTGTAGTGAAGGTAGGAGTACTCCATTACTTTTGTTGTTGTTTGCTCTGTCATTTTTAGTTGTACTTTTTATTTTTATTTTGTGCGGCTTGAATAAGTATAATTGAGGTTAGACAAATGTATGTGTGTATACATGTACATGTGTGGTTGTATGTATATATCTGTATAGGTGTATGGATGTAGAGGACAACATGATAATAATGATATAAAATTGTACTGTAATTATAAGACTGTAAAAATTTAGGGGGTAGGAGTATATAAGTTTTACTTCTTCCTACTCCTTTTCGCGCATATAATAGAAGTATGTCAATAGCAAAGAATTATATATATATATATTTTGCTGCTCATTTGTTTTGAGTTTTCCTAAGTTTTTTTTTTTTTTAAACATTGTTTTATTTTATATACTTTCTTTTTCATGTTCGAAATAAAGATTCAAATCAGACCTTGGGTATAGGAAGGCCTTAACCATACCAGGTGAAAATTCCAAGCACGAGGGTGCAACCGACAGAGCCTACAAATATCAGATTCTCTTTAGTGAAGAGATAGCAGGAAGGAAGATAGACTTCAGAGAGAGAAACTTCTCAGGAACTTCTACGATAGTTTCGAAAGGAGCTAGGGAAAGACATTCTAATACAAAGGCCAGATCCCAGGTCGGCACCATCTTAGGAACTGCTAGCCTCAGCCTCAAAGTACAACAAAGGAAACAAACTATACACGGGTGTACCCCAAGAGAATGTCCACTAAACAGGATGTAGTAAGCAGCTAGTGCCACTTCATACACCTTTAGTGTGGAGGGGGATAACCCTGTAGAGAAACGCTCCTGCAGGAATTCCAGCACTGCACCCACTGGACAGTTAACTGGGTGCTGCAGGTAGATTCCTCCCTGCTCATAGATTCTGGTCTCTCAACCAAAGTTGTTGAGACCATCCTTCACTCCAGCACTGCACCCACTGGGCAGCTAACTAGGTCCTGCAGGTGTTCTCCACACCAAGAAGTGAAAATTGTCCACTTCAAGCCATATACGTAGCTTACTTGTGGATGGAGCTCCGGAGTGAAGGATGGTCTCAACAACCTCGGTTGAGAGACTGTAATCTATGAGCTGGCCCCCCTCAGAGGCCCAGTTCATAGACGTGACCTTGGCCATGCATGCAGGGGGTGGACATAGGCGCTGTGTGTAATAGTGACCAACATCAGTACTTCTCTTAATTCACTTATCTAAACTTGACACCGTCAATGACAAAACGCCCTTCACAAACCACAGGTCAAAGGGAAGAGTTGGCCAATGAGATGTTTGTTTTCTGATGTTAACAGAAATATGGAGGTACTATACATTAGGTTGTATAGTATATACAGTATATTCAGTCAAAGGACTTCGTGATTTTCTGTTTGTTTTGTTTTCTTTTTGAAGGTGATCAAATTGACAGAAGGAATTATGTCTGAACTACAAGAAGTTTAAGAAGTGGACTATAAAAATGAATAAACTAACAGTATAAGTTCACTTAGTTGAAATGGTGTCAGTTCACCAAAACCCAAGGTATGGAAAACTCGGATTACATCATTAAATCTTACTCCCTTTTACTCCAAACCATACTCAAATATCCCAACCAGCACTGGAAGTGGAGTTTTATTGTGTTGTTCATCTGTTTCTTTTAACCAATTTCTTTTCTTTCTCTGTTTTTACTTGTATTTACATGTTCAAAATAAGTATATCAATCAACCAATCCAATTTACACATTATTTGTAATTAAACTTTTTCTTATTTAATTCTTCTTTAAAGGTGCAAAACGCAAGTATCTGAGTTTTTGCAGAACTACGCCCCCTCTGGCGACAAGCGAAACTGCGTGCGCGCTCATGGAACACACACATACACGCACGTTTGCACGAGCTGTTCATAACCAAAGGAGCATCAGCCGCACACTGTGCGGCTCACATCTTTTGTTACAGTCATAATGAGGTAATACAGTTATAAATCTGCAAGTTATTTAAAATATATGAAAGGAAAGGCATTCGAGTAAATTACAAACTTATGTGTGTGTGAGGGGAAAACGGCGGTAGTAAAAAACTTCAGTTTTTGTTTCCATTCCATCTATCTCCATGTGCTTACTGTATCTACTTATGATTGAATTATTATGGAAACACGTTTATGAACAATATAAGTTATTACTTTTTATAGAACCTGTTTGAGCCCTATAGCAGACCGGAGATCTCTCCGTTTGTTGAAAGCTTCCCGATGTTGACTCTCGTCTTATTCCGACGACTGGCACTGGACAGACAGAAGTTGTATTTTCTTTGTCTCATGTGGAGTTTGCGTTGGGGTTTGGAATGAACTTCAAGCCGATCTCTTTGGGGCTGTTTACACCTGGCCACTTCATGCGTTTTCTCAGATCGGATAGCTATCTGATTTATCAAAACGATTCTATTTACACCTGGTCACATAAATGTGTTTTTGCAAAACGGATATTAATCTGAAATTCAATTCTCGCGCTATATACAGATTTCATGAAGTGCACGTCACCGAAAGCAACAGATATGAGCTGGATTTTATTAATCATTGTCTAATTTCAAAATCAGCAAAGACAGCAGTAAAAGAAAGGGGCAACAGCCCTGGTAAGATCATTTCATTTCTTTATTTTAATGAAGATTGTAGCGTTAAGCATCTGCGACTTACTTTCACTTTGATTTGCGATAGATTGTGGCGCGCTGGCTTGATGAATAGGCACTCAGTTAGTCATCTGAGGTGATGCGCGTCGTCATATATGACTAAAACAACATGACATATAGCCTGGGTTTAACAACCAGATGCATTTACACTTGTTCAGTTTCGTCTGGAATGCGGCCCAGACCACGTCCTCAAGTGGTTTGAGCAATCGGATTCAAATCCGTCTCAAATGCGTTTCGGAGGGCAACCTGGACTTTTCATGATTGAATAGCTATCAGATCACAGAAAACGCATGAAGTTACCAGGTGTAGGCTAAACAGCCCCTTTGAATCCATCTTCTACTTTTGTGGAAAGTTGACTAAAGTTCTGTCGCTCGAGTTGTCTTCTGATACGGAGAATGGCGGCGAATACACTAACATGCAAGACATAGGCACATAGCCATGCAGGCGAGCGTGAACGCGCATGAAGTCACACCCAGTCTCAGATTCGAGCTCGAATCCCTCTTATTTATTTTACTGTACAGGATTATAGAAGTGATCGCAGTTATCAGAGAAGAAGGGCTCATTCATCCCATCAGGCGATTGTTTAAGCATGTATAGGTTAGAAAACAGCTATTTTATTTTAACATGAAATGTTGCACAATGCAACGTAAAATAATTGTATTCCTTTTGATCATTATCCAAACGTGTTGTCTCCTTTGTTGCGCCAAACAAGCCGGCTGTGGTAGTGTGTTTGTGTCTGTGTGTGTACTTCTTTCTTCACTTCTCTAAACTCCACACCACCAAGTACAAAATGGTCTGAAGAGATTGGACTAAAGTTTTCTCAGAAACTAAGAGTGGTTTTGTGGTTTTGTTGCGATGGATGTGTAAAATGAAACCACACAGTTTCAGTGACAATTGAGATTGTGACTGTACTTACATTGTAGCTGTAAGGTGTACTTCAAATTATGTTTTTTTTTCCCAGATTCGGATCCCAAATTCTATCATCTAAATCTCACTGCCAGACTTAATAAATTGTCTGGCATCATCTTAACCATAACAGGAGCCCATATTTTCCCCTTTTTTACTAACCCTTTACTGCTGATTCTGATTATCTTGTCAACTGCAAAAGTTTTCAGATAATACTGCACTTTTGGGTCTACCAAAGGCAATGACCATTTTTTTAAAGAAAATGTCTTCAATGATGTTTTTTAAATGAATGTTGTGAAGACAAAATAGTTAAATGTGTTCATAAATTAAACATTGTGTACTTTAAGGCAATATGCTAGTTGATTGTTTAGGCCCTTATGTCACCCGCACAGGTTGGGGGTGGACTCTCATGACTGGCCAAGCTACTCAACTACGCACCACCGTGAGGAACCAACACCACAAGAACACAAAGGCAGACAGATAAAGTGGAAAAAGGACTAATGCTTTATTAGTTTATAAATCATCTAAAAGCAGCAAGCTTATTTTTGGTAAGCAACGTGACTCAGTGATGGATCTCCAGGGAACTCCTCTTCACAGAGCCCAGACGGAAAGCGGCTTTGGTTCTCCGAACGCAGCAGTATCGTCACAGAACTCCAAAGGACAGAATGCGCATGGTTCACCGGCAATGCTTCAACGATCGATTCTTCAATATTACATTCACAGGGCTCGAGCAGAGATAGAAGGTACGCATCTCACCAGCATTGCTCTGTACTCATTGGACACAAGTAGAGAATGATCAACATTATGGTGCATTCACAGGGCTCAAGCTGAGAGAGTAGGTACACATCTCACCAGCGTTGCTGCGAACTCATGATGACTCAAGCATAGGATGATCAACATTACAGTGCATTGACAGGACTCAAGCAGAGAGAGAAGTGCTGTGAGCACTTCTCTACTTTACTGCAATGAAGACTGTTGTGTTCACTTTTCTGGCTGTAGCTGTGGGTATGTAGATCTCTCTTATTGTAGTAGTTATAGATAATTGTTAGTTTACGCCTACACTTATAGTCTTTAGAAAGACTATTATACTGTATATAGCTTTTAATAAGATAGTCTTTATATTTTAGATACAAGAAGTCCCTTCTCACAGGTGTTGTTCCTAAACATGCAACCTTCAAACCCTTACTTAAAAAAACAAAACAAAACAAAAACAAATCTTGATCCAACCACACTTTCCAATTATAGATCTATTTCAAATGTATCTTTTGTTTAAAAAATGTAAGAGAAAGTTGTTTTGGAAACTGCAGAGTAATTTGGAGTTAAATTGTGTTTTTTGAAGAATTCTAATCTGGGTTTAGACTGGATTTCAAATTACCAATTGAGATTATTACCTAAGGCTAAGAGGTTTTTTTTTTTTTTTTACATTTGCAGAGTTTGAGAGAGTGATCCATACGTTAATTTTTAATCTAGACTTGACTATTGTAATTATAGGCGATTGGAATAAATCAGTCCAATAATAGTCGTCTTCAGATGGTTCAGAATGCAGCAGCAGCCAGACTTTTGACTGGCGCAAGGAAATTTTTTATCATATTTCCCCAACTTTATTCGTTGCACTTGCTGCCACTTTGTTACAGAATTGATTTTAAAATTCAGCTTTTTTGTTTTAAAAGCTATAAATGGATTAGCTCCAAAATATCTCTCTGATTTTTTTTAAATTAAATAACTCTGCTCATGAAGGTCATCTCAACAAAGACTGCTGATGGTTCCGAGATCTAGACTTAAGATGAGGTTGACCGCGCTTTTTCTATTGTTGTTCCATAATTGTGTAATAGTCTTCTACTTCCCTAACACTAGTATCCACAAAGTCTGTTTTTAAATCTAAGTTAAAAACCTACCTCTTTCCACAGGCTTAAAACTATCCTTGATTTTAATGTTGAATTTTCTGATTGGTGTTTTCAATGTAAACTGCTTTTACTATTTGTTTTACGGTATTTCTTGTTTTTTTTTATTCCTGTTTATTAAGCTATATAAAAAAAGTCGATTGACTGATTGATTTAGCATTAATATTAATAAAAGAACAATTCATTTTTTTCAAGTTTGCTGCACAGGTGATAAAATCATAGGAGGTTATGAATGTCCACCCCACTCCCAGCCCTGGCAAGTGTACCTTACGGATGGACGTACCAAGTGTGGAGGATCTTTGATTAATAAAAGATGGGTTGTGTCTGCAGCTCACTGCAGCTTTTCGTGAGTATATAATCTCCCTTTTTAAGTTCTATTTTTTGTTTTTGTTTCATGTTCCCCATGAAACATTGCTTTTTCTTTATAAAGTGCCATTTTAAGGAGTCGTTTGGCAACATGTTTTTACATGCTTCCTCTTTCTGAATGTGTACACACATATTACAAATATATTGTATTAGAGCTGAGAAAAATATTCCTTGTCAAATATAGACCTCGTTATCTCAAAATCTACTTGGGAAAGCACAAGGTGTCTGTTCACGAACACACAGAGCAGCTGATCAATGCAGACAAGGTGATTCGTCATCCAAACTATAATGTAAGGCCTCATGACCATGATATCATGCTCATAAAGCTGAGAAAGCCTGCCCTCTTCAACAAGTATGTGAAGCCGATATGTCTGGCAACCAACTGCTCTTCTGCAGGGGAACAGTGCTTGGTTTCTGGCTGGGGCAAAACTAGAGGTGAGATGGCTGAGTAATGAAAATCTTCTTATACTTTTATGGTCAGATATTAAACATGCATTCAGTCATTTTACAAGTTTTTTTGCACTGTTGATAATCTTTTCCAGTCTACACTGCTTCTACCCTGCAGTGTCTGAATCTGCCTGTACTCTCAAATGCGCAGTGTAGGGAAGCATATGGTACAACAATAACTAGAAACATGTTCTGCGCCGGATTCATGGCGGGAGGCAGAGACTCGTGTCAGGTATGCCATTGACTTAGTCTTCCTTTTTAGATGAGTTTTATACTTTTAAACAAACACACAGTTTTGTCCTTTTCATTTTCCAATTTTGTTCTCAGGGGGATTCTGGTGGCCCTCTAGTGTGCAAGGGGAAACTGAAAGGTGTTGTTTCCTGGGGTAAAGGCTGTGCTGAACCAGGCTTTCCTGGGGTTTATGTTGAATTGTGTCGCTACACTGAGTGGATCAAATCCATCATTGCTAATAACTAGCTCTTTGTTCATCCAGGGGTGCGTTTCCCAAAAGCATTGTTAGCCAACTATGGTTGCAGGTTCCTTCGTTATCAGCATAGTTCAACGAGTCGGTGTTTCCCGAAACCAGTTCCAACAAAAAATCGCAAACAGGATTGCAAAGTGTTTACATACACAAAGACACACTTTGTAGATTTGTAAGCCGCAACACATAGCCTACTTATCACCAGTTTTTTAAATGATAAAGCCATGATGAAATAAAGGCTTTTTAACTTTTTCAACATTATTCGAATTTCTTGGAATAACGATCCTTTACATCCAAAGAGCACCGAGACAAGGAATTCACACCAGTCATCACTTTTCTTTCTTCTTTTTTTTGTATTCTTTGCTTTGATACATAATGTCACTTATGTCTTTTATTTTGACAAGAGATTTAAAGCAACATTTTTGAAGAGTGTGCACGTGCATACAAGCTCTAGTAGCCTAGGTAAAAACAAGCCTATGATTGAATCTGTAAATAAAGACAATAATTAAGTAAAATTAGAAATAGTTAACACAGTCTCATCCCAATTCGTCATATAACTGACGCTTTGGGACGTCTTTTGACCATTCGTCAATATACGACTTTTTAGGGCCCCCTTAAACATCGATAGATGACGATCCCGGGTCGTCATACAACTGACGCTTTACCTTTAACGTCAGTTAGGTGACGAGTTGGGTTTAGGGTTAGGTTTAGGTATGGGGTAGAGTTAGGATCCCATAACGTCATCTACCGACGTTTAAGGGGACCCTAAAAAGTCGTATATTGACGAATGGTCAAAAGACGTCCCAAAACGTCAGTTATATGACGAATTGGGATGAGACCGGGTTGAAATAGTCATGAGATGCCCGTAATTTACAGCAAAACATCATTAATTAGTATTAATTCAATCACTAACAGATTAATTAAAAATGGTTTTTACTCCACCGCCTGTGTGACATCATTAACCAGCGTGGCTGGATGACCAATTTGCACCAGTATAGTTTTGGGAAAAAGTTGTGACTAGCTAGTTGATTTCTTCAATGATGCATTGTACTAGTGAAGCAGCAAGTTATGTCATTGTACGGGAAACAAACCCCTGGTTGGGCCTTTACCAGATCATTTTCCTAATAATCTGTAATAAAATTCAAATGAAACCTGTATGTGTTTCTATCTTTTATTTTATATGGACATTATGGTTTTAAGCATTTTTTAATCATGGTGGCTCCCTACCCCTAACACTTAGGTAACACACACAAATGAAGTACCCCATCATATTGGTGTGCAATGTCACATGGAAACAGCCTTAGTTAGAGTATCAACAACTAGGCCATGTGTGTGTGTGTGTGTGTGTGTGTGTGTGTGTGTGTGTGTGTGTGTGTGTGTGTGTGTGCGTGTGTGCAAATCTTGTGAGTGACAAGATTGTACAGTTTATTGGCTTTTCATTAGTAACTGCAGAATCATGTGAACAAACTGGTAATGACTCAAGTGTTACTATACTTTTGTGGAAATTACTAAATTATTTGGATCCATATTCTAAAGTGAAGATCATGGTAACTAACTAGTAATGACTCAAGTGTTACTACATACTTCTAAAGAAATTTTCTAAAAATATACTAAAGTTCACCAAAAATCTCAAACGCTTGAAATGACTTGTGTTTTGTTGCACAAATCATGCATCATGCAGTAACACTTGAATCAATACCAGTTAGTTCCCATGATCTTCACTTTAGAATACCGATCCAAATAATTAGTAATTCCAGTATGAAGTACTACTTTCATCTGTGCACTATTACTTACTAATTAATTAATAACAGTCTATTTTTAGTTAATAGTAGTTACTAGATTGTTAATAAACTTTTTCATTAGTTCTCAGGGAAGTATTAAAAAAATAGTAGTTATTGATTAGTTAATATTGAAGTACCACTTTCATCTGTGCGCTATATTACAGTTCGTTAATCAGAGTTTCTTATTAGTTAATAATAGTTACTAGTTTGTTAATATTGTGTTACTCATTGGTTCTTGCAGTTATTCATTAACAAAGGAACTGTATTCTAACTGTGTTACCGATTTCTTTTTTCTAACACATCCCATAATTTTTTAAATATCGGCCTCTACCAAATGGTCGAGATGTCACTTAATGGTAATAAATGGTACCGGAATTCATACACATACTTTGCCATATTTTTTCATTGCCTACCATAATTTATGATCAAAACCTTTTCCAATCTTGACAAAACACATTGTCAGAAAGGTCTCAAGGGTCCATATTTTGTAACAGAAGTGATATTTGGACAGAAATGTATTAATTTGTTTCAGCAGAATGCATACAATTAAATTCAATGGAATTTATGTCATTTTTGGTATTACTCATAAACAAAATCTCTTGAGATTTTTTTCATATCAACTTCAAATTTGGAACACAACTTGGTTAGATATATGGCTTTGATTTTATAGTAATTTTATAGGAAAACACATTTTGTAAAATATTTATTTTATATAAAAGAAAAAATATTTAGTACAGTATATTTGATTTAATGTAAATTTAAAACTTCCATAACTTTTTCATACTTTCATTTTTTTGAAGTGTTTTTCCTTCAGCAATAATCTGCTGAGTGTTTTCTATAAAACAAGACTAAACATAGGTCTTTATTCCAAAGCATTCTAGAATTACAACCAAGTTTTAATAGTGCATTGTAATGTTCATTCTCAAAAAGGGGGGTGACAATTAACCGTTATGTGCCAAATCAACCGTTTGGTTGAGAATGTTTTTGAAAAACTATTAAAAATATACTCAAGTTTTTTCATAGCACCAAGTAACATCATTTACAAGTTAAGGCTCTTACAGTGTACTATGTAAAAAAATATGGTTAGCTTGCAAAATTTCACCAAAAACAGTTCATATGGCTGGGGTGATTTATTTGTTTCTGACATCCATGTTAGAAGAAGTGTTGTGACAAGTGCTGTTGATTGACACTGTGGAATTTAGTGGATGTTTTTTTTTTTTTGGCATAATATACCTCAACCAGATGATAGAGATGGCTCAATCAGTTTGAGTTAAGTTAGGTTCTCCTCTCAATAAAATATAGTGACTCCAAATGTGCTCAACCGTTTGTTTGTGAAGTCACTTAAAAGGTTAAGAGTAACAGCTCCCTCTAGTGACTAAAACTAAATGTCACAGAGAGAGAAAGCCTAAAGGTCTCTCCACCTTTCTCTCTTAATCTATGCAGCATTATGTGTGCAACTGGTTTGATGTCTGCGTTGTGTGTTTTTTTAGGCACGGGACAGTTTCTCTGGATCTTTTATTTCTCCTCTGATAGAGAACACACAAGCAGCCTGAGTGAATTACCCTTAACATTCTCACTTTATGCAGTTACAATGCAAAAGGGCAAAAAGGAAAATTAAATTAAACAAGAAAATATACCTATAGAGAACACATAAGCAAGCATCTAAGTAAATTGCCCTTAACATTCTCTATAAAATAAATATGATATCCAAAACATAAAGCGATAATTACAATAAAGATTAAATAAAATTATCAGAAGTCATAAATCTTCTTCTCAAATTTGTGGAGATTTGGCAAACCAATTTAAAAGGTCCATGTCCACTACTGAACTGGAGTGTGGTGCGTACATTGGAACAACTATCTGAGAAATGATAAGGGGAATAGTAAATGATAGAAAAGAAAAAAACTTCTATTCTTCTTTTCTAACTTGGGCATTTCTTATTTCATTTTCCAGAAAACGGAATCCATAGTATTTCCCCCCTTTTGAAATCCACTCTGATAAAGAGACAAAAGGTTCTTGTTCTCTATAACATGTGACAATCTGTTCATATCCGTCCCATAAAGTTTTTATGTCAGTGATATTTGTCTGTAGTTGGTCTGAGAATGGTTTGGCTATCGGTGTGCTCACGTGCACCAGGCAACCTTTTAATAAAGTCTTAATATCATATTTAATGATATATCAGATAAGTCAAAAATCATCCAACCTCTTCCATTCAGTTATGACGCAAAAAGCAAGAGGAGGAGACAGAACAGGAAATAGGTTGATTCATGATGACATCACAAAAATGAAAGGGGAAAGCACTCAGGCAGCTACTGTGGTATACAGCTAGTATATTGTGTGTAAATTAATTTTTTGTGTGAGTGAATTCTGTCAAAGTTAAAGGGTTAGTTCACCCAAAAATGAAAATTGTGTCATCACCCTCCTGTCGTTCCAAACCAGTAAGACTTTCGTTTATCTTCTGAACACAATTGAAGATACTTTGATTAAATCTGGGAGCTTTCTGTCCCTCTTTGACAGCTACACAACTGGAACTTTCACTTTAAAAAGTTCATAAAGAGATTGTAAAGCTAGTGTGAATTGAGCAGTTCAGTCCAGTCCAAATCTTCAGAAGAGTCTTGAGATTCACATTTAAACACTGATCAGTGACACAAACCGAAGTTTGCTTGGACAAACCTCATTGGTTCCTGCAGAAGCTCAAACATGCTGCGTAACACACAAGAATGAACCTCATTGGTTCTCGCATGTAGAACGAACATGCTTGAGCTTCCATTTACCACTGATGTGTGAGTTGATGAATGTATATGAAAAACAGCCTAAATTCAAACTTTTTAATCATATAATA
This sequence comes from Cyprinella venusta, assembly GCA_038021265.1. Lineage (NCBI taxonomy): Eukaryota > Metazoa > Chordata > Actinopteri > Cypriniformes > Leuciscidae > Cyprinella > Cyprinella venusta. The sequence goes on from CM075871.1 coordinate 27,801,347, forward strand.
AAGCGATCGAGTCCACACAGAAAATGTTGACTAAAACCACTCAATCCAAATGGATTTGTTTTATGATCTCTTTATGAACTTTTCTTTATGAAATTTCAGAGCGTCAAAGTGGTAGTTGCTTAACTGTCAATGGTGGGACAGAAAGGTCTCAGATTTCATCAAAAAGATCCTCATTGTGTTCTGACGATGAATGAAATATAGTAATTAATGACAGAATTTTCATTTTTGTTCAACACTATCCAAGTTCTAAATGGCTATTTGAGTATTTTCACTTCTGTTTTACTGATGAATTATTCAACCAGCTTAAGCAGTATTATTTGTGTCTGTCTCTGACTGGCTACTATTTCTGCTGGTAAAACTTCTCCAGGGTTAAAACCCTAATGCTACTGTAAGGAGCTTATCGCTTGCCTCTCTCAGGCTCAGTCCCTTTCTCCTCCCTCTTAAGACTGCAAGCACACACCTGTCACAAAAATCTTTTGAAAGGTAAGTTTAAATAAATTGATTCTTTTTAAAATATAAAGTGAATTTGGAGAATGTTATGTCTGATCTGATACTGTCTTCTATGCAACAAAAAGCATACCCTTTTGATAACCTCACAGTTTATGGTTGTTTCTGTAAATGGACAGTGTTGGTGACTTTGACTGAATAGTATCTCTGGTAAAAATTAAGTTTCTATCTATGTATTTATTGACTTATATTAGCTTATGGGATCAACGTTTTACAACACTTGAATGGAACACTGAAACCAAGATACTAAACGTTTAATGTTTTATGCTCATTTTAATGGCTGATTTTGTCTTATTTCCATTGCACAAACCACGACATTAAACATTTAAAGACCCCATAAAATGGTCTGACAAGCACAGTTTTCTTCTCGGTGTGAATGCATTACCTATTGAAACAGGAAGTTTGGTCAGGTCATATCAAAGAGTGTGTATTTATTTTTATTTTAAAAATAGTGTTGAGGTTTTGTGTTATTGCTATGATTTACATGCTATACGCTGATTTCTCGCAGCCTCCATTTTAAATATTGCTCCGGTGGTAAGAAACTGGAAGTGTCACCTTTATTGAGTCGCAAATGCGATTGCGTTTTGTTGTGTTTAATGTAGAAATTAGTTATATAATTCAGAACATAAAAAAAGAAGCAGGAACAAACTATACATATCCTATTGGATATTAACATAGTGTAAATCACAGCAGCAGCTTCAGATTGGTAGTCCAAGGCATTGTTGTCTTTCTGTACTTCTGGAGTTCTTCCCACCGGAGCCTCGCTTTTAATTTCAAAATGGCGGTTGTGTGAAATCATCAGCATATTGCTAGTTAGAGTCACAGATTCAATGGTTCAATGGTTCAATGGAGTTCTCAATAGAACCCTAGTGTAATTGAGTCAATTTTAAAGAGCAATTTATACCAAAAATACTCTATATAAGGTGAAATGTCTTAAATGATTGCATTTTGGTGTCCACGTGGACCGTGTAGGCTACATAGAACGGTGGGCGCATGCACAAGGCAACCCGGTCTCATCCCAATTCGTCATATAACTGACGTTTTGGGACGTCTTTTGACCATTCGTCAATATACGACTTTTTAGGGCCCCCTTAAACGTCGGTAGATGACGTTATGGGATCCTAACTCTACCCCATACCTAAACCTAACCCTAAACCCATCTCGTCACCTAACTGACGTTAAAGGTAAAGCGTCAGTTGTATGACGACCCGGGATCGTCATCTACCGACGTTTAAGGGGGCCCTAAAAAGTCGTATATTGACGAATGGTCAAAAGACGTCCCAAAACGTCAGTTATATGACGAATTGGGATGAGACTGATTTTGATACAGAAGAGTCTGCTATACGCACAGTTGTGATGTACTGTGCAGTTGGCAAAGAACAGTGTAGAAAGAGTGATAAAAACAGTACACAATCAGTACTATACACTATCATATTTGTTTTGGTTCTTGCTGCATTCACTGGCAGATCCGCTACTCTTCTTCTTGAATGAAGTATACTCAGATATATATATAAGAGTAGGCTATGGTATTAGAGGATGAAACATTGAAGAGCATTTTATTGGACACAAATCTGCACCTGAGTGAAAATAAGAGAAAAAATTTTAAATTTTAAATGTGTATGGAGCCTCCAAGGGGACATGGTGGTGAGCAAAAATAAACTGCTTTTGTAATTTCTTGCAAAACTTTTGTGTCCTTTGTGAAGTTTCATGGGCTCTGTAATATGTTTGTCGTAAGCATTTTTTTCTTGAATTTTTCAGTTTTTTTAAATAACATATTTTAATAAGTTTGCTGAACAAAATTAAATGAAAAGTATTTCATTCATCAAGATTTTCCTAAGTTATTGTTTTGAACAATATTAATTTAGATTTTACACACATCATATTACTTTTGCTAATTGTAGCCTATTTATTGAGCTAATTTAGTATTTGTATAGTTGGGGCCTTTTGTATATTTTTAATGGGAGTGGAAAGAAGATTTTCCTTTAGCCCCCGGGTGTAACCTGTATAAGTTTATTTTGCTTTCAGGAGTTGACTGATATATTGACGACCTCAAACATGGACTCATTGGGGTCTGTCAGTGTGTGTCTGGCTTTTGGTTATTGTGAATAAATGTTTTTTTTTTTTTCTTCCCTTCCTCATGTGTACAGGTCCAGGCTCAACCAGACGCAAAGATGTGTGACCAGACATTTTTGGCCATCACCTTTGGCCCGTGTGATAACTGCAGTCAGAACAAACCTCTGATGAACATTTATCTGAAGAATGAGCCCATCAACTACTGCTCGCTATGTGTGGAGCTGGTATGTTATCACACACTTCAGCTGCCCTAGGATCAGTCCAACAACACAATGCTTATTTTAAGACTTTAGTCTCTCAAAACATGATTTCTGCATGCTACATCCACACTGTAAACTTATTTATTCTATTGTATGACTTAATCATATTTATTTAATTATATAATTATATAATATATAATTATTGTATAATCAGCCATTATTGTTTAAAAAAAAGAACTGAAAAGATTGTTTTCAATATGACAAAAAAAAACAAACAAACAAAAAAAAAAAAACTCATGAAATATAACTTTATGCCACACACAGTCCTCAACACTTTATGGAATACAGCAACAATTTTAAGTATGGCCAAACACGTCTTGGCATCAAAACAGTTACTAAACATGACACCAACAACAATAATATAAATGAAAACGGGAGGAGGAGGGTAATATGGGACTGAGGGTGTTTCAGTTAAAAAGTTAAAACTTGAGTCCTCTTTAGAAGAACCGAACTCAGACTGTGGATTAAGAGTTGAAAGTGAAAAAGGACCAAGTTCTCTTTATGTTCACACTGTTCCTGTCAAGTGTGAAAACACCCTGAAACACATACACATATATATATATATATATTAAAAAAAATAAAATAAAAAGAAAATCAATAAATCCAACACACCTGCAATGCTTTTTGTATTGGCTTAAAAACTTTGACTTACAATTATTGACTTAAAACTATTGATTGTGTTAATAAAGTAAAACTGTATCAAGATGCAATACTTCTGGTGAAATATGTCCATTTTTTCTTTATCAACAAGTTTATTGAATGTATATACTCTTATAAATCTTTACTTTTCATCTGAACATTAACATTTGTGAGATTTATCAATCTGGACAGTTTTTGTCAGTTGATAATACTGATCTGTGGATTCAATTTATGTTTATTTTTATATAGTTTTTTTTTATGAGGGATTTGTGATTTTTTTTTTTAAGGGATTTGAGTAGTTAGCAAAATGCTGGGTTGTTTAAACCCTAGTTTGGGTCAAATATGGACAAACCCAGACGTTGAGTTTTTAGAGAATTTTATGGTAGGCTAATATTGTTTTCGTAACATACTGTTGAAGGTAAATTTTGAAGCAAAAATTTATTTATTGCTTCAGCAAATTTGTTCGATCTAAGATTATTTTTTATAGTGTTGTAATATGTCTTGATGATTTAATGGCTCAGAGTAGGCTATTTGTTTCAAAGAGGTGAAGGATACTGCGAATCACATTCTCATGTCATCACTTACACATAACACGTGTGTAAAGTGCTTTATCTAGAGCTCCTTAGAAACATATGCTCTGAGAGAACAGCACTGTTATTTAGACCACCAACACCAACATGTATTTGTGTTAGGCAATAAGTAACCGAAAAACAATTCAAATAGGCTAGGCTACAAATACCAGCATGAACCCACTCAGTCAGAAGTTAAACTACATTAAAAAATGACAACTGACGATTTAAATTTGAAATTATTTTGATGGAAGAAAAGTACAACGTGATTTAGAAAAATTTATTTTCAAGACTGAGTGTGATTTTGGGCTTCAGTCAGTGAGCTCCAGAAATAAATGTGATGCTGATGGTGGTGATGTGTCACGTGACATGTGCGCTAACGTCAGAGCATCATCAGCTGTGCAGACTGTGCAGTATCATTCTCGGCTCATGATAAAGAGCATATTTTCTGACCCATCCGTCATCCAACTGTGTTTTATTAAAGATGGCCTGTCAGGGACTTTCGAAGGGCGAAACCATCCAAACACTGAAAGAGGAGTCTGAGTCTTTGAAAGCCAAACTAGAGGAGGAGAGAGCCAAACTACACGACGTCGAGCGTGAGTAAAACACTCAGTGGTTGTGTGTCAAAACCTAGCGAGCTGCCTAGCTAGACTGCATTCATGGATATCACGGGAAATATGCCTAAACATCCCATATCTGTAGGCAGCTCGATATGGCTAGTGATATTTACCAAATGAAAGAGATTAATATTCGATGTTTGTAATGGCGATCAAAATATTTTCACGTAACATGCATGAAATCAGCTGGACGCTTTTAATATTATGGCCCAGGATAAATCAAGATTTAGATTTAAACTTAACAAGATTTTAACTACGATTTAGGCCTTTGTATAAATAGGCTATATTGAACCTATAAATTGTAGTATTGTTTTAAAAAAATATTGGAACTGCTGTCAGTCATTTAAAGAAGTTTGTGACAACATTTACAGCCAAATCGTGAAATTCTTAATTCGGAATTAAGATTAAGAACTAACAGTGAATGAAAATGATACAAATTCAAAGCACATAGTGTTAGTTAGGCTACTGATAGGCTACATATTTTATTAAATAAATTATTAGGCTATATTAAAGGGATCATGGACTGCATTCTGCATTTTTGTATTATTATTTTATAATGTTTTCTTATGTACACTTATGATTTGGAAATTAAAGTAAAATTTTGACCCTGATTTTAGCCCTCTCATTTAAATGCTTTGTTGGAAGGGGGTAACTGCTGTGATCCTCTACATTTTGAACTAGAATTCTGTCCCCCCTTGAAATTCACTTCCTGGATTTAGTCCTCCTTAAACCCCCCCGAGATCCCCTTTGAGCAATGTTATCATGTTCTGCCAGTTGAACTACAGGAACACTCACTATTAAACGATTGCAGTTTGCCCTAGCACAAATGAATATGGGTATTTTACTATTATAGGATCTAACATAGCAAGGAAATTTGGTTATATGTACTTGTGATTTGTCAAAAGAAAAAAATAGCCTGCACAGATTTCCTGCAAGATTCTGAATGCAATATTTACTATTATAAAATGTGTCAGTAAATGTTTAAAGTTCTTCAGGTGGCCATGTGGTTCATGCAGATTTGTCTTTCTGACCGCAGTGCATCAGGTGGCGGAGAAGATGGAAGCTCTGGGTCAGTTTGTCATGAAAACCCGGAGAACTTTAAAAGGACATGGAAATAAAGTGCTGTGCATGGACTGGTGCCGGGACAAAAGAAGAATCGTCAGCTCCTCTCAGGTAACAGGACATTCACTGTTTCTATCCACTGCTGTCATAGATAGACACTAATTGGTTGCTTTAACGTTTTGTAAGGATTTTTTTTTTGAATGTAATCTGTTGTCCTAAAGAGTTAAAAGCTGAAATAGATTGGTTATACACAATCTTTATTATATTAATAATTTAGAAGTCTTTACTGAAATGTTGAATCTCTCTTACAGGATGGAAAAGTCATTGTATGGGATGCATACACAACAAATAAGGTAAATCTTTATATTTGTGTCAAACAGTTTTCTAGACGGATGTTTTGCAGTGCTACAGCGATTTAAAATAATAATCTGCGTGATTTACAGTTGTAATGCACTAATGGAAACCCAGAGTATTAGTGACAAACTAATCCGGCATCCACATAAACACACACATTAATACATCAGCCATGCAGAATGTTTGCTTCTGTGTACAAGACCATTTAAATAATCAGACATGTGTGTACGTCTGTTTTAATAACCTGCATTCTCATAGCATGCTTGTGTGCATGAGTGTGGGGAATGCGGCATCCGTTGAAATGATGTTTTTCTATGCTTTATTTCAAACTAGATATACATTGTTAGTCAGGTACTGAACATAATCTAGCTAACACATAAATTATTTACAGCTGTGTGTTATAAAATGTTGCAGGTATATGTAATAATTAAAGTATTTATTATAATATACTTCAAAAAAAAAAAACAAAAAAACCCTGAAATATATTAGTTATGCTATTGTTCATAAATAGCATGTTGTCATGTCAACGTCAATGTCCCAATGTGTTGTGAGTCAGGGTCCTTCCTGTCCTTACCAGGGCCTGAATTTGTGTGACATACTGACTCACAACCTAGGGAGCTGATTGAGAAGCACACTTACAGTAGTTAAGATGATACTGAAGATCAAACTGAGCGTCAGAATGAGGAAGAAATTAGATTTAAGAGGTCAGAGGACAACGGCCAGACTGGCTCGAGCTGGTAGAAAGGCAACAGCAACTCAAATCTCTGAACGCACAACACTTCCAACCCAGTGCCTCTCCTGTCAGCTAAGAAAAAGAACATTTTGCATAGTATAGACTCACCAGTCACCAAAATTAAACAAAAGAGATTGGAAAAACATTGTCTGGTCTGGTAAGTCTCAATTTCTGCTGCGACATTCAGATGGTAGGGTCAGAATTTGGCAATAACAACATGAGAGTATGGATCTATAATGCCTAGTATCACTGGTTCAGGCTGCTGCTGCTGGTGGTGTAATTGTCTTCTTGGGGATGTTTTCTTGGCATACTTTGGGCCCCTAGTACCAAATGAGTTTTGTTTAAACGCCAGTCTACCTGAATATTGTTGCAATGTGTATTTTGTGATGTGTTGTGTACTTTGCAGGAGCATGCGGTCACTATGCCCTGTACCTGGGTCATGGCTTGTGCTTATGCCCCCTCTGGCTGTGCTGTGGCTTGTGGGTAAGTCATGAGAGTTTCATGAGTGTAATAATTATTGGTCAACTCTGATCTTAACTGAGAATTTACTGTATTATTATTAGAGCCAGACCAATATATCGGCAGGCCGATATTATCGGCCGATATTAGGCATTTTCCAAACTATCGGTATCGGCAGTTATAATGGCCGATAAATGAATATTTCAAAAATAAAATAAAAACGGACGAAACACGCTGGAACCATGTCATGAGTGTTGGAGTTGTATAGTTTGTCCACCAGAGGGCAGTCTACACCGTTCCTGTTGGCAACACTCGTTGAGTTGGTCACGATACATACATTGCTTGAAAAACAATTAAAAGAACATCCCCATCAGTTCTCTTAACTCAAATAAGCATGACAAAATTTGAGACTATCATGTCCAGTCTTGCTGCTGTTAAATAAGCCGAGAGTGAAGCGGAATTATCTAGTAATAGTTGCGTTACGTTGTTACAGTGTAGTTGACTGACTGTCCTTTTAACTTTTGACTGAAGTATTTATTTAATAGCGCGTGACAGTTATAGCAATGAGACATATCATCTCTCCTTGGCCTGATATTGAAAATGTATGTTTTACAATTTTGCAGTATGACGTTATTGCTAAATTATGGCTCATCGTAGAGTAGCTAACCACAAAGCTAGCTAATGCCACAATCATCACTCTGTTCTATTGTGACAATAAAAGAAACATGTTTCTTTTTAAAATGCATTATCATATTATTTTAGTTAAAACTTATAAATAACTACAAATAACTAATGTTAGGGAAATCTGTTAATGTTTTGTTGCACGATTCTGAAATAAAAAAAATAATAAAAAATATCGGCCGATATATCGGATTTTAAAACCAACAAATATTTGTATGGGTATCGGCCTTCAAAATCCTTTATCGGTCGGGCTCTATTTTTTATATAATAGTACTAAACAGAGCCCTATCTTCAGGTAATAATTACTGTAAAAGCAACTAAAGTGCAACTTTGAGATTGTATTGAAATTCATATATCTAGTGAAAATATAGCCTATTACGTGCTGTGCATTTTTGCAAAGTGGTCAAATCTCTCTTTGTCTTTCATTCAGTGGTTTGGATAATAAATGCTCCGTCTATCCACTCTCTTTGGATAAAAATGAGAACTTGTCATCTAAGAAGAAGTCTGTGGCCATGCACACCAATTATCTGTCTTCCTGCAGCTTCACCAACTCTGATATGCAGGTGAGTGTGTGTGTGATTGTGTGTGTGTGTGTGTGTGTGTGTGAGAGAGATTTAAAAACCCTTTCAAATATTGGAAAACATGTCGAACACCAACCTGTGAGGAAATCTGAAGTGTACCTCACTATTTTTAAAACTAGTTTAGCAAATATCATGATTACTATTGCAACTATACAGTGTGTGTGAACGTTAACCAATATAAAACAATCAAAAAAAAATTACTTATTTTATTTCAGCTACTTGCCAAGGCAACATTTCTTATTTTTAAGATTCTTTTCTCCAGAAAATATAAAAATATACCAGAGTGTGTAGTATAACAGTACAGTATCAGTATATCTTGTACAGTGTATACTAGACAACTCAATATTAGTATTGAGTATTTGGACCTAAACGTGTTACTCACCATCATCTATGCAGGAAATATACAATATAAATAATTTATATTTATAGTGAGTGCTGTGTTCATTACTTAGCATTAATTTTAGTGTGAAACAGACTGTTTCTACATTGGCATCAGACACTGTGTGATGTTGCGTTGACAGTATTTTATCTGCTGAGATCAGTACCGCTGAGTGTAGACACTGCAGTGCACTGTGTGTGGAGATGGTCATATTGTATTAATGCATAGTTTATTAATTCAGTGTGTCTGTGGCAGTGATGAATCTGTAATGATTCGGCTGATATTTATAGAACACACACATTACTCTCATAGCAAACACCACAGTCCCCCTGAAGTTCCCCTGACGGGATTTATGCTTTTAAAAATAACCTTGTTAAACAAATAGCTTTTTTTTTTTTAAAATGCAAATGTTTGTGCCTTTTCAGAATGAATCCTAGGTATCGGTCTGTTCTGTGAGTGTGACAGTCATTTTAAATAATAATTAAATAAATGAAAAATCTCTACAGTTTGCTGACTGGGTTTATGTTGATTATGAGTGCGCTTTGAGAAAAGGGTATGGGTTTTCTCTCTCTGCTCTATCGGATCACAGATTGTTCCTCTTTCTTGATTATGTTCCTGTCAGTGATAATAAAGACTGAAAAAGATGAAGTGAAAGATGTTACGTCAAGGTAGGGGATTCAATACATCTATTAATAAAGCATGGAAAGGGAAAATTCTATGGTACAGATGTAACATTTGATCTGTACGCCAGCATCGGGGAATAACATTATAATCTCGTTCTCGGTAGAGAGGACTGCTTACATGTACAAAAGTACCATGAAGACTTGTTTGATATTATGTAAACACAGCTTTTATGTCTTTATCAGCTTTTCCATATATAGCTACTGGCCCTGATAATACCGCTTGCTTCATTTCTGTTCGTTTCAGCCGACTAACAGCAGATAGAGATAATGTATCGGCAATCTATTGATATTCCTGCAGTTACCGGATCATGTGAAATGTTGAATGTTCAGTCGAATCTGAACCGCTGAATTTGTGGAAGCGAATTTGTAAAGCGAAATAAAATGGCCCGAAAAGTGCGTTTTTTAAACAGAACGAACATTTTGGAAGTGAAGTCTGAAAGGTGAACATGGATTATTGAATTTTTAATATTCAAAATGTATGCAAAATTAAGTATTCACAGCTGAAATATTCAACCATGTTGAATTTCAGCCCACAAAAATGCAAGCGCCAAAAACACAATTCATTAAATTGCAGTGCAATGCATTTTTTTCAATAAGTGATATTAGAGAAGTTTTTTTTTGCTAAAAAAAGATAGTTTTTACTTCCATAGTATTGCTGCATGTGTTTGTGGTAATGAGCAAGTGATCAATACCTCCACTAGAGGGTGATACAGGGGTTAAAATGTCAGGACATGTTTAAAGTAGGGCTGTGCAAAGATTAATTGCAATTAATTGCATCCAAAATAAAAGTCTGTGTTTACATAAAATATGTGGGTGCACAATGTTTAATTATTTTATATATATAAATACACACACATGCTTGTAAATATTTAAGAAATATTTTCATGCATATACTATATATATATATATATATATATATATATATTTATAAATAATTTATATTATATATAAATTAGGGCTGTCAAATGATTAATCGCGATTAATCACATCCAAAATAAAAGTTTGTGTTTACATAATATATGTGGGTGCACTGTGTATAATTATTTTATATTTATAAATACACACACATGCTTGTATATATTTAAGAAATATTTAATGTATACTGTATATAGATTTATATATAATTTATATTATATATAAATATAAATATTTTATATATAAATCATATTTTTTTCTTAAATATGCATGTCTGTGTGTGTTACTGTATTTATACACAAAATAATTATATACAGTGCACCCACATGTATTATGTAAACACAAACTTTTATTTTGGATGCGATTAATCGTGATTAATCGTTTGACAGCCCTAATATAAATATAAATATTTTATATATAAATAATATTTTTTTCTTAAATATACATGCATGTGTATATATATATATATATATATATATATATATATATATATATATGTATGTATATATATATATATATATATATATATATATATATATAAAAATAATTATACACAGTGCACCCATATATATTATGTAAACACAGACTTTTATTTTGGATGCAATTAATAGCGCGATCTGTACTTGGTTACTCTCTTAAAAACAAAGGTTCTTTATTGGCATCCAATTGGAAAATTTCTATTGCCCAAAGGTTTCTTTCTTGTGGTAAAAGTTTTTTAAAATGTTAAAAAAAAAATCACATTTCATAGTTCTTTGGGGAACCGGTTCATTTTTGGCATTGCAGCAAAACCCCCTTTTGGAAACTTTATATGTGTGTGTGTGTTTCAGATTCTGACATCAAGTGGTGATGGTACATGTGCATTATGGGATGTTGAGAGTGGGCAGCTGCTGCAGAGTTTCCATGGTCACTCAGCTGATGTTCTCACATTGGACCTCGCCCCCTCTGAGACCGGAAACACCTTTGTATCAGGGGTCAGATCCTCAAAACATCATCTCCGCAACCATATACTCACACTTTTGACACGCACACATCCCAACCTCACTCTCGTGTTCACTATAACACATGTGAGATTACTATCAGTACAGCTGAATTAGCGAAATACTCATTTCATTTTATAAAGGTGAAAGAAAGCACTGGATAAAAAAACAAAACATAATTTCCTAAAGTCATTACACACTTGATTGATTTGTCCTGTTAGGATGTTGTTCAATCACAATGTCAGTTTGGGTTATGTGCTGCTATTTTTAGGACCCTCCTGAGATTCAACCTGTTGTGCTGCGAGTGTTGTTCTCACAGGTCTCTAAAGTGCTGTGTGTGTGTGTTTCAGGGCTGCGATAAGAAGGCGAATGTGTGGGACATGCGCTCGGGACAGAATGTTCAATCCTTTGAGACCCATGAGTCTGACATCAACAGTGTGAAGTGAGTGAGCCACAGCCTGGCATTTGCTGATAATGAAGCTACGTTCACACCAAAGTTGAATGTTGCCCAAATCCAATTATTTTCCCTCACTGCAAGACATTGTGAACATCAAAAATGTAAAAAAAAATGTAAAAAAAAAATCACAATCTGACTTCAGTGTTAACAGTCAGGTTGGAGTCCACATGATTTTTGTCAATCTAATGGCATTCATTATAAGTGCTCACTTAGCATGATGAAGCTTAGATGGATACTCCACCCAAAAATGAAAAATCTGTCATCATTTACTCACCCTCAAGTTGATGCAAGTTTCTTTCTTCTGCTGAACACAAAGGAAGATATTTTGAAGAACGATTGGAACTTTGGCACCATTGACTTCCATAGTATTTTTTTTTCCGTACTATGGAGGTCAATGGTGCCAAAAAACTGTTTGGTTCCAATCGTTCTTCAAAATATCTTCCTTTGTGTTCATCAGAAGAAATAAACTCATATAGGTTTGCAACAACTTGAGGGTGAGTAAATGATGAGAGAATTTTCATTTTTGGGTGGAGTATCCCTTTAAAGACAACAAAAGCAGCCATTGGCGCGCGCAATGTTGAGTTGTTATATAGTTAGGGACATTCCCAGCAAACAAATTTAGGTTCTGGGAACGTTAGTTTTTGGTTCCAAGAACGTTCCTAGAACTTACCCTTAAGGTTAAGGGAACGTTCCCGGAACATTCTCCTATCACCTACAAAAAAGATCACCTACATGGAAAGTTCCTATAACGTTCTTGTTTGGTTCCCAAAAAATAACCTCATGGGACCATTCGGGAACGTTAGGGGAACGTTCTGTGTTTGCTGGGTTGATATACTGTATACTGTATATGTAAACTACTGGACTGGTCAAAAGTTTTTTTAAGAAGTATCTTATGCTCAGCAAAGTTGCAAAAACTGAATTTTCAGCATCATTACTCCAGTCTTCAGTGTCCCATCATCCTTCAGAAATCATTCTAATATGCTGACTTGTTGCTCTGAAAATATTTCTTATTATTATCAATGTTGAAAATAGTTTTGCTGCTTAATATTTTTGCGGGAAAAAATGTGATAAACTCTACCATTCAAAGGCTTACATGTTTGATTATATTTTTAAATCCTACTTTTCTTCAGCAAGATATTCACAGTGCTACAAAAGATTTTTTAATTGTGTGTGCGTGTGACTATGTGGACATCCAAACAATAGGCTACATGTTCAACATTTGAGTGTTGTTCAACATTTTATTTTAAAACCGATGGCACCAGTTGGTTCTCATTCTGCTGCTACAACAGCTTCCACTCATTTGGGGAGGATTTCCATTAGATGTTGCATCATGCCTGTAAGGGATTTGCTCATACTCAAGAGTATTAGTGAGGTTAGGCGCTGATGTTGGAGGATGAGGCTCAGTTGCCATTTTAATTCATGCCACCATTGGTGTTCATCTGGGTTCATGTCTGGGTTATGAGCAGGCCAGTTCTTCCAGATTCTGATTCAGTAAAGTGTTTTTGGTAACACCTTACAATAGTTTTATTTGTCAATAGCAGTGAATATAAAAAGTCTACACACCCCTCTTAAAAGAGCTATTTTTTGGGTGCCACTTTATATTAAGTGGCTTTATGTACAGTACTTACATTGAACAATAAGTACAATGTATTATTGTGTTCCTCTTGTATTGTAAAACACTTTTGCTGCTTTTGAGGTGTGATACGAGTAAGGTTAGGGACAGGTGTGGTGGTATGGGTCAGTTTAAGGGTAGGTTAAGGTGTGAGGGGAGGGTCAACTGTGTTATTACAAATGTAATTACATAAAGTAATTATAGCTGTAATTACATGCTGTTTTTTAAATGTAAGTACAATGTAAAAACATGAATGTACACAATAAGTCCATTGTATCAAATTATTCATTTCAATGTAACTATATAGTACTTAAAGCCACTTAATATAAAGTGGGACCAAGTCTTACAGAATTTTTAAATCGAGCTCCCTTGTTAAGGTACATGAGCTGACCAACGTCGCTCTAGAACACAATATGTTCCAATTGTAATTAAAATGCTTGTATTGCTTGGGAAATAATATGCCTATTGGCTGAAATAGCCAAACCTGTTTATTGGAAAGGAATGTCCACATCGTTTTGGCCGTGGATGGACAGTATACCTGTATACTTTGATGATATAATGGTAAAATGTCATGTGAACACACAAACAAATCAGGTCTGAACAAAGAGTTTGAACTGGAATTTGCTGTCAGTGTAACCATAGTAATGTCTATATGTGAAGTGTCTATGGAAATTTTAACCTTATATCTGAATGCAGGTATTACCCCAGCGGGGATGCGTTTGCATCTGGATCTGATGATGCTACGGTAAGTTTTTCCACATTACAACACACCAGTTACCCCATATTATTTCAAAACAGTCAATAGGCTAGAGTCCCAATCAATAATGTAAAACCTGTTGCCCTGATTAATACCCCCCTACAAAAACACTTACACCCTAAGTTAATGATGTTTTGATCACTTGATGATCTTTTAACAATGTTGAGTTGATGAAATTAGGTTTAGTTAGCTCAGTTGGCTGATTATTTGTGAAAGTATATTGGAATTTAAGTGTATGTGTGTATTTAGTTTATCTAATGTTGTTAATGTTTGTTCCTGGTCAAGGTCCATGCAACGTGTTTGTCTTCAAATCACCCGATGATCAATGAAATGTGATGTGTCAAACTCTGTGAGTCCATACTGACCTGGTCCATCACACTGTGACCTTTCTTGTTGTTTCAGTGTCGTCTGTTTGACCTGCGAGCTGACCGTGAGGTGGCCATTTATTCCAAAGAAAGTATCATTTTTGGAGCCTCTAGTGTGGACTTTTCCCTCAGTGGTAAGAAAGCAAACTTTGATCATTCAAGCAGAGTGATGAAATTATATATAAATAAATGTAATCATCTGTCAAATATTAGCATGTCTTTCCAATTTTCTTTCTTTTCTAACATTCATCAGAATGTCCGATGTGTTATTTTCCATACAATGAAAATAAATGTGTACTTCACCATAAAAAGTATCATAAATGTGCTCTTTGATTTATTCCAAACCCTTTAAAGCCATATCTTTCAGTGAACATCTTACCATCTCAATCTTTACAACTCTCAAGAGTGCGTGTGTAGGCATTAAAGGGATTGTTCACACATAAATGAAAGTTTGGTCATCATTTACTCATCATTACATCAGTCCAAAACCTGTATGCCTTTCTTTCTTTTGTGCAACACAAAAGGGTAACGCTTCCTTTTACAGTACACTACTTACAGTGTACTTACCTAGAAAAGTACTGGCTAATATAAGGTAAGTACATGGAACAGGGGTAGGTTCAGGGTTAGTACTAGTTATTACCCAGTGATTGTAGTTACTAAAATAACTACATAGTATGTACATGGTTAACTGGACTGTAAAAGGAAGTGTTACCCACAAAAGAAGATGCAAAATAATGCCCTTTCCCCCATATGAGTGTATTCTATGGAATACCATGTTTTAGACCCCATTGACTTCCATTGTATAGGCAAAAAAGTTCCTCAAAATATCTGTTCTACAGAAGAAAGAAAATCATAAAGGAAGTAATACATCATGAACTATCCCTTTAAAATGTCACGCCAGGTTTGATATCAGACATTATTGGTTTTTGAGTGTTTCATCATTGATGCCAAACATGATGTGACATGTTTTGTGCAACATAACTGAATTTATGAGAGTGAGATTTGAAAGCTGTAATATTTCACCAGAATACTTGTATAGGGCTATATACTTAAAGGGATACTCCACTTTTTTGGAAATAGGCTCATTTCACCACTGCCCCAGAGTTAAACAGTTGGGTTTTACCGTTTTTGAATCCATTCAGCCGATTTTTTGATATTTAGAAGAACATCAGTTACCAGACAGTTTCTGGTCTCATTGACTTCCATAGTATATTTTTTCCTACTATGGAAGTCAATGAGACCAGAAACTGTCTGGTTACTGATATTTTTATAAATATCAGAAAAGGGTAACGCTTCCTTCAATGGATTCGAATGGATTCGAAAATGGTAAAACCAAACTGTTTAACTCTGGGGGAGTGGTAAAATGAGCCTATTTCCAAAAAAAGTGGAGTATCCCTTTAACTGATACATTTATGATACTTTTTGTGCTTTTTTAAAGGGATACTCCACTTTTTTTTTTTTTGGAAATAGGCTCATTTTACAACTCCCCCAAAGTTAAACAGTTGAGTTTTACCATTTTCAAATCCATTCAGCCGATTTTCTGATATTTATTTTATTCTTCTAAATATCAAAAGATCGGCTGAATGGATTCGAAAACGGTAAAACTCAACATTTTAACTCTGGGGGAGTTGTAAAAAAGAGCCTTTTTCCAAAA
Source organism: Cyprinella venusta (assembly GCA_038021265.1). Lineage (NCBI taxonomy): Eukaryota > Metazoa > Chordata > Actinopteri > Cypriniformes > Leuciscidae > Cyprinella > Cyprinella venusta. Next base: position 27,817,681 of record CM075871.1, read on the forward strand.
AAAAAAAAAGTGGAGTATCCCTTTAAAGCTAGAAATGCCATTTATTTCCAGAGAGCTTCAATTCTCCTTTCATGTTTCATGAAAGAAAGGTATGCAGGTTTGATAAAGCATGAGGGTGAGTAATGATGACAGAAGTTTCTTTCCTTACTTTGGTGCACAGGCCACATGGTTAATACTGGCAGATATCTGCTGTAATTAAACCCAGGGTTAAAGGAATCAGATGACAGAACAGGCAAATGTCACAGCTGTGACGCCCACACTTACCATGATAGCATGTGTATCACTAGCAGTGAGTATAGACCTGTGGCAGTTGGATTGCTAAAGGTTAGTATTATTGATAATGTACTATAGGCCTATACTGGATAAGTTTTACTAGATAGTGTTCAGTGCTGCTGACACTGCTTAATGTTCATAAATTAAGACTTTAATTTGACAATTGTGTCATCATTTACTCACTTACCTGTTGTTCCAAACCTGTATTTCTATCTTCTGAGGAACCCAAAAGGAGAAGTTTAGCCAAATCTCTCTTTTTTTCATCCAATGAAAGGGGATAGACAGTGACAACCACAACTAGACACATTTCACCGATTTACTGATAAAAAATTCCCCTATGTTGTAGCTTTTAAATAACAAACAAGAGTGATTAAAAGAAGATTAAAACTATCTGTGATCTCAAACAAGTTAAACATCCATTTACACTGAACAACATTATACCAAATATACATTTAAATTAGGGCTGTCAAACGATTAATCGCGATTAATCGCATCCAAAATGAAAGTTTGTGTTTACATAATATATGTGGGTGCACTGTGTATAATTGTTTTATATATATAAATACACACACATGCTTGTATATTTAAGAAATATATTTTCATGTATATACTCAAACTTCTATTTTGGATGCGATTAATCGCGATTAATCGTTTGATAGCCCTAATTTAAATACATGAAAGACAGATGAAATTGAATTCTTTTTTATAATTGATTGATTTTGATCAACACTGTTGTTGTTTTTCCAGTTTATGACTGTGAAGCTGCTATGAATCAATCTGTATCGTATAAAGGACTATATAAACAAATGACTCATAGACTTGACTTCATAATACTATACCAAACAATAATCTTATCCATCTTTCACTCTTTTCCACAGGCCGATTGCTGTTTGCAGGGCACAATGACTATACCATTAACGTTTGGGATGTCCTGAAAGGTACCAGAGTGGCAATTCTCTTTGGCCATGAAAACCGGGTCAGCACTGTCAGAGTGTCCCCAGATGGTACCGCGTTCTGCTCAGGATCATGGGATAACACTTTGCGGGTGAGTGACTTTTTTTGGTTTTGCCCTTTACTGGCATCAGGGACTGCTTTTAGATTATAGTAAAGGGACTGGAAGTGGTTGTAGGTGTTTCACATCATTCTGTGGGGTCCGTCCCCTGAGAGGAACAGGGGAATTACGCAACATAGGTCATAGGTTTCTTGTGGTCTGTACTATTTCGATCCTTATAAAAAAGTAAAGATACAAAACATGTTTGTTCCTTTGAATTCGCATATGTCATCTTGGTTAACTATTTTATCTCTTAATTCCATGTCATTTCTTTGTTGCAGATCTGGGCTTGAGGAGTTGTCCTGTACCAGTATGAGAAGAGATATTTGTACTTCTGCTTCTCAATATCACAGCACACATTGGGACTGTAGGGATTCTTATCTAGATGTCCTGACTTTTATATTATCTTAGCACAATTAAATGTCTCTCTTTCTTGGCTTCTCACCAAAATATATACAGTACAATAATAATATATAAAATACACAATTTGAAAAGGATTGCCGTTCAAGTATTAGTTTGTAAAATATTTTTTTGATATTAAAAACCTAAGTGTTTTAATAGAATTATCCATACTTTTGTAGGTATATATTTTATGGGAATGATTTGAACAGAGTTGATTTCAGTGCTTGGGCATCTGGCTTATCAAACAGGTATATATCTAGAAATCTGAAATTTATTTATATCTATATTTATTATTATGAATGAGTTTTGCTTGCACTAGAATGTCAAAAATGTAGACAAGTGTTTAATGTAGCCTAAGTGTTTTTCCATCTCAAGTGTAATATACACTCAAGGATTATTAGGAACGCCTGTTCAATTTCTCATTAATGCAGTTATCTAATCAACCAATCACATGGCAGTTGCTTCAATGCATTTTGCGGTGTGATCGTGGTCAAGACAATCTCTTGAACTCCAAACTGAATGTCAGAATGGGAAAGAAAGGTGATTTAAGCAATTTTGAGCATGGCATGGTTGTTGGTGCCAGGTCTGAGTATTTCACAATCTGCTCAGTTACTGGGATGTCCAACCCTTTATGGCCACCATGTACCCATCCTCTGATGGCTACTTCCAGCAGGATAATCCACCATGTCACAAAGCTTGAATCATTGGATTGGTTTTTTGAACATGACAATGAGTTCACTGAAGTAAAATGAACAATGAGTTCACTGAAGCTTCCACAGTCACCAGATCTCAACCCAATGGAGCATCTTTGGGATGTGGTGGAACGGGAGCTTCATGCCCTGGATGTGCATCCCACAAATCTCCATCAACTGCAAGATGTTATCCTATCAATATGGGCCAACATTTCTAAAGAAAGCTTTCAGCACCTTGTTGAATCAATGCCACGTAGGTGAAAGGGGGTTCCTAATAGTCCTTTAGGTGAGTGTAGTTCAAATCAGCAATTGATCACAATTAGCTGATTTCTATGTCTGTCCACACTCCGTTTACTGTTTGTTGTCTCTTTATTTAGGATAATTAAAGGTAATAAGGCGATTTCCTGTTTTTGTGTTTATTCTGTGTGGTAGAGGTGGTTAAAATGTCAAAATGTGTGAACAACCGTGTTACATATATACACTTAAAACAACTATAATATTCACCAGAACGACATATTCCATATGTATTTTTAAATAAATAAATAAATGCATTTAAAAACTAGAACATCTTCAACAGAACTAGTAAATCTGATTATGTCATGCATTATAAATCTAATTATTCATATTATTATTTGAGTATAATGATCTATTTTGGTTCAATTGGTCCACCTATTATCATTCAATGCCACAAAAACGAGATGCATTAAACAGTCACATTAATATTAATGCTGCCAGAAAGAAAACAAACCATTTACATAATTGTCAGGGCTTATAGCCTACAACATTACATGTTTTCAGTGCTTTTTGGTTATTAGCTGGTTACTGGAGGTTTATATATCATTTTAAATCATTTAATGTACGAAAACCACTTCTTTTTATATTAGGCCTATATTTAAAATAAATAGTTGCATAATGTATTGATTTAAGAATGAACAGAAAAGAACCAACAATAATTGATACGTTTTAAAACATCAACATCATACATTTAAATATTTTCCCATATTTTCCTTGATTGCGTCGAGAACAAAAACGAAAAGCAAAGCGAAATCTCTTAGTTTAACTGCAATGCAATTGGAATTTTCGGGGAAAAAAATCGTCATATGACGTTATCCATTCGAATTATTCAACTGCCTTATGCCATATCAGAACCAGTTATGATAGAATAGTGACGTTTTACGTTTAAATAGAATGTCTTTATTATTCCATATGCAAACTGTGTGGTGATTTTAATTGTATTTTAAATGCAATGTGTTATTGTATATCCACAAGAGTAGCCAGGCTAATTAAGTAAAACGTCCCAGATATTTGCACTTTTCTTCATAAACTCAATTTAATTTTGAAAGTGTCGTACTATTAAAATCTAAGCCATATCGAGCCATATTGCTCTTTTTAGTGTTAATAAATTATCTTGGAGGCACATTTCGTTCAGAACTTTTTTATTATTGTTGCTTTAAACATCAAAACAATAGGTTAGAACATACATTAGAGCCAGGGGAGCAAAGAAAACACACATATAAAACATCAATATAATAAATCACAAAAATACAAGACCTTTGAATCATTCAAAGATTGTGAAGTACACAAATGAACAGAATTCTTTAAGGAATACTTAGAAAACTACTTAGAAAACTGTGAAATTTGACTAATAAAATGAACAGATTAATTACAAAAAGACCCTCTTTGATCAACTCGGTCAGAGTTGCGTCATGACGCAGGAGGCGTGGTTTGTGAATGGGGCGTGCGTCGGGCTTTACGTTGATAAGGAGTGACGGAAGATCGTTCTTCTTCTACGAACGAGAGGTGTATTACTGACTGCTGTTTTCTCAACTGTCGGTGGAGAGCGCAGTCTGACATCGCTGGGAGGGTGAGTTGCTTTATTATTTTAATTTTTATGTTTAGAAACTGTTCATTTTATTCTAAAATGGCTGTCAAATCCTTTTTATATACATATATCTATACATATATATTGAAGAATACGTTTTGAAACGCGTGCGGTTGGTTCGCGTCTTTGTGTTCTCCAGAGCAATGGCGCAACCGGCTTTGTGTTTCGCAGCATAGCGTACACTGGCTTTCATTTCTCTATTCTGCGGTGTTTTATCCAATGAAGCTCATTCATATCTGGACCATATGTTAATACTACCAGCAAAATAGACTTCAGCTGGTAGAGGGTGGGCATTGTTGAATTTCAATGTCATTTTTTTTTAATATAAGGCCTTGAACCTAGAGATAACTTACAGCCGCTGATTATAACAAGCCGTTATTATGAATCATGAACCCATTTATGGACTGATCTGAGTTCTGTTTTAATGTTGCCTAGCTAGACAGATAATACAGACGCTTGCTTGAACTAGTCTAATGTAACGTTACCATACAGCTGAAATGAAATGACATGGATAATAAAAACGGTGTTTACTTGATTTTACCTATATCTGACTTTACAAGAAAATATATAAATTAACACTTTCTGAGATCTCATTAACATTACCCTGAATTATAAATACAATATACATTGTATTTACTATGATTTCATGGCATTTTTTGTTAGCATGGTATTTTTATTTATTTATTTATTTTTATTTTTTGTAGGGATGATTAAATCAAACCATATGGGTAACTTAACGTTAGTTGTCAAAGCATGGAGAGAGAGAAAAAAAACGTATTAGTCTATACAAATGCTAATGATTATTTTAGATGTTACATTTTCTTTGTTTAGCTTTGCGGTTCATTTAAATAATGCAGTGTGACGAATTTATTTCAAAAATGCAAACCCTTAGTAACCCTTGCACATTCCTTAGTTTCCTAACTCTTTCCCACCAGTGTTTTTTTTTAAATGTTGCCAGCCACCGTCAGCATTTTCAATAATTTTCATAAAATGTGGTTAAGTTTAATAATAATAATTTAAAAAAGCAAAATTTTGAGCAAACAGCTGAGAAAAAATGCGAAGAAGCGTGGTCTCATAAATGACAGAAATGTTTCATCAATGGCAGGCAAAGAATTAATAATAATGACAATAATAATTAAAAAAGAATTAGATAAAAGTTGATTTTTATATATACACCCTCTAATGTATTTTGACCTTGACTTTTTCATTTAGAAAATGTCCTGTTGGTTGAGGGAACAGACTTTGTTGCTGGCAGAAGATTACATCAGGTTCTGCAGCGGGATCCAACAGACGCCTCCCAGCGAGTCAGCAGAGGCCATGAGATACCTGGCCAAAGAGATGGAACAACAGCACAGAACCAAATTCCGATCCCTCTCCCAGGAGTTCCTGGACACCTGCAGATCAGATCCCAGCAAGTGTCTGCAGAGCGTCATGAGGGAACTGGTTGGAGATGGAAAACTGAACTGGGGAAGGGTGGTCTCCATCTTCACTTTCACTGGAGTGCTGACCAGTGAGCTACTGTCCAGAGAAGAGAACTCTGAGTGCCCCAAGAGACTGGCTGAGACCATAGCTGACTACCTAGGAGGGGAAAAACAAGACTGGCTGGTGGAAAATGGAGGATGGGTAAGCACTGGCAATGTAGACTGGTACAGATGACATTTAAGGCCCTGATATTAGGGTTGGGTATCGTTTGAATTTGAACGATTCTGATTCCTTTTTTCGATTCCGGTTTCTAACGATCCTCGATTCCGATTCTTTTAAGAGGCAGGGTCAAAAAAGTTTAGCTAACCTTGCTAACCAACGGTCTTTCTGAAGGAAATACTCCTTCTGTCACAAATACCCCTTTTGTCACAAATTTTGCATTTTGCCGAGATTTCGTTATTTTTAGAAAATTGAAGCCACACTTTGGACCGCCGACGTAAGCTACTCATGTTCAACTCTCGCGGTTATGCCAACACTTCCGGTAGACGCTTCTTCGTTGGTGTTGTTCAGAAGTTTCTTCTTTGACTGTGAATATCGAAACTAGGAATCGAAATTTTAACTTTTGAATGATTCCGGGAAAAACGAAAAGTTAGTCCCGGTTCCAATCGATACTCGATTCTCGATACCCAACCCTACCTGATATCCTACAAAAGTACTACAAAGTACTTTTTTGTTCTTCGCTTGGGGGTAAAAAGAAGTTTGAATTACTTTTGCTGCATTATATTGTTAGCGAACATCCCAAAAAATGTGTCGATGATTCTTTAAATTATAGCTAGTAGAAATTGTAAGTTGCAATTCTAATTGAAAGCAGCTCTTGAGTGTGTCCATGTTTGTAGTCTTAGCTTGTGAACTGAACTAAATGAACCAGAGAAGATTAAAGATGTCCACGTAAAAGAAGGCAAAGCCTCGGAGCACAGAGCGAAGCTAACTATTACATAATCGGAGCAATGATGGTTCGAATTTGTTTGCCAGTCTGCTCTGGGAAACTCGAACCTTTAAAAACGAAAACCAAAAAGACTTTGTTTTGGTTTTATACCGTTTCATGTGACATCACATTTCACTTGGAGTATATCTGGGCCTATTACCTGGTGAATGATGGTTTTATATTAGCCATTGTGCTTGTGTGGGAGACCCATGGCGTGTAAGTAGTAGGAACACCTTTTCTAGTCATCAGGTTTCAACTTGAGTTTTAAGTGAGGGGTTTTTCCAAAACAGATCTGGTTGATGTGATACTGCGTGGGTGCTCAAAGTACTTTGACCCTTCATCTGTGCTTTCAGAAAGCCCGCCTATTTTGCACACTGTTTGATGCCTCAATCTCTTTGATTCTTTCCTACCTGTATACTTCAATGTGTTCATTTTGAAGTGTAATTATACTGCAGTGATACGCTTGTCTAGTTTTTGGAGCAGAGCAGCGTATGTATACCTTCTGTGGCTGCCCTATTTTTGTCAATTAGAGAGTGACACAAGCCAAAGAATCCCAGGAATGCTTGTGGGGAACTCTTTTAAACAGGCTCTCAAATGTCTCACCAAGGACTTTTTCGGTATGGGCATCCAGTTTTTCAGTCTCCCAGGCGATGACCTATGAAAGCAATACTTTTTCCAACTCTAAATGCCTTAAGTAACCCCGGGAGACATTGTTTACTTATGCAGTCTGATATCTGCTGTAGTTACACACATGATTTTGAGGAACATGTTAGTCAACAGTCAAATGCAAATGTTTTAGCTGTAGCTCCCATTGAAATGTGACCAGGCCTTCATCACTAAACCTTTGTTTAAAAGACTTGTGTCCATAGAATATACTTCCAAAGACCAAACTGAAGTATTTTACAGATCTTTTCTTAATTGAATCGTACATCCGAGTAAATCGGACTATCGAAAAAGAAATACCCGCTGGACTTCTCCTTTTGTGTTCAACAAAGGAAAGTCACAAGGATTTGGAACGTCATAAGAGCGAGTAAATGACAGAAAGGATGATCCGGCCCTTGAAACCAGTTAGTTTCATGTTGGTCTAATTCAGTGGTTTTAAATTTGGTTCCTGTTGACCCAATGCTTTCAGTTTTGTATATCTCCTTTATTTAACACACCTGATTCTGATGGTTATGAAAGAGCTCCATGAACTGAACTGAGAGCGTCAGATTAGAGAGACACAGAAAATGTGCAGAGTGGTGAGTCCCCAGGACCAGACTTGAAAAGAACTTGTCTAATTTACACTTATAACATCATTAGTGGGATTACTGCATAGTTTTAAAATCGAAAATCCGGTCACTTCTGGCTTGAGGCAAACAGCAGCTTGTATTTGCATGAATAAAGAGTTTGAGAGGCCTGCTGCAGTCTTTTCTCTCTCCCTATTTTCTCTTTCTCTTTTATTTGGCAGCTGTTGAAAGCAAAGCCGAAGGCCAGTCAGCCATTTAGTCTATTGTGTTTACCACACGGTTGATCTCCATGCTTCACTCAGAGTTTGTGCAGCATATGATTGTGGGCTAGAGCACCTGGACTCACTCTGACCAGTACAGCAGGTGTCTGTCTGAAGACAGCTGCTCTGCCTCACCACTCAAGCCTTCTGCTGTTTGTTCGGGTCCTCAGGCAGTTACGGCTGCCTGTGCCTTTGCCTGCTGCTTCTGAAATTGTCATCTCTACCTTTAACCCTTAAAATGTCAGTTAGATCCTGAAACCTGCACACTACGTCACAGAAAGCCCAAGTTTAAAGGGGTCATGGCATTATTACCATGGATACTCCACTTTTTTTTGGAAATAGGCTCATTTTACAACTCCCCCAAAGTTAAACAGTTGGGTTTTACCATTTTTGAATGTATTCAGCCGATTTTTTTTTTTTTTTTTTTTTTTTTTTTTTTTTTTTTTTTTTTTTTTAATATTTCGAAGAATATCAGTAACCAGACAGTTTCTGGTCTCATTGACTTCCATAGTATATATTTTTTTCCTACTATGGAAGTCAATGAGACCAGAAACTGTCTGGTTACTGATATTCTTCTAAATATCAGAAAATCGGCTGAATGGATTTGAAAACGGTGAAACTCAACTGTTTAACTCTGAGGGAGTGGTAAAATGAGCCTATTTCCAAAAAAAGTGGAGTATCCCTTTAAGGTTGACTTCTGTTAATAAACTTGACACAAACATTCATACATTTAAAAATTATATATACTTTGATTTTCAACCCTCATACCACGTTTACTAAACAATCTGCTGTCAAATGCTCTGTACAAACATATTTCTCCAATTGGATCTGGGACGCCTTTAAAAATAACCATCAATTTGTTCCTAATGTTGGGGTTCTTCAGAAGGCTGAACAGACACAAATGGCGCTTTTCAACAACACAGTACCAACTCGACTCGGCTCAACTCGGCTAAAAGTCGTACCTGTTCCTGCTTTCGGGTACTTTTTTTTTTGTACCACCTCCGGCGAGGTTCTGAGTGAGCTAAGGCGATACTAAAATGTCATGTGAAAACAATGCCAACTGCTGATTGGTCAGAGAGAATCGTCACTATTCACTGCGTCATCATTACACGCGCCAGATGGAGTATCAAGAATAACCCTGCTATTTTTTTAAAGTTATACTCCACTTTTTTTGGAAAAAGGCTCATTTTACAACTCCCCCAGAGTTAAACAATTGAGTTTTACCGTTTTTGAATCCATTTTCCACAAGCCGATTTTCTGATATTTAGAAGAATATCAGTAACCAGACAATTTCTGGTCTCATTGACTTCCATAGTAGGAAAAAAATATACTATGGAAGTCAATGAGACCAGGAACTGTCTGGTTACTGATATTCTTCTAAATATCAGAAAATCAGCTGAATACATTTCGAAACGGTAAAACCCAACTGTTTAACTCTGGGGGAGTTGTAAAATGAGCCTATTTCCAAAAAAAGTGGAGTATCCCTTTAATAGTTTGGCCAGAGATGTTTACTAAACTAACTACTATTATTACGGCAACCCGGAAGAATACGCCATTGTCAAACGAGGAGGTGCAGACTTTCCTTTGTTTGGTTGCGGAAGAGAGGATCCAGCGAGAGATTGATGGGGCAACGAGGAACGAAAGGCGTCGCTATGACGACCGGGTACTATTTGTGGCGGTACTGTCTGCAATGGAAAACGAAACGAAAAGCTGAGTCGAGTCGAGTCGAGCTGGTACTGGTAATGGAAAAGCGCCAAAACATGTTGTTTAAACATAATTCGTCAAAGTGAAACATTTTTACTCTTCTTTTCATCCTGTAGTTAGGAGTAGCTTGAGCGTATGGAGTACATCAGAAATGGCGTCTTATACTGTATTCACTTCTAGACTGATGGTAGCTGTTAAGCAATTGAATGTTAGTGGGTGAGGTGTTGACTGCGATTCGTCAATGATAACACAATATCCAAACAAGTCATTTTTGAATGATACAAAACATCTTGTATGTCAAAAGTTTGATTTCTAATTATATTTACTCTTTTTAATTGGATAGAACAGCTAATCAGAAATACTCTAAATTTGGCCCAAACTATATGCTTTCTTGGTTTGGCAGCTCATTCGAATTTGACCTGAGCAAACGTGAGTATCAAGCATACTCCACGTTATCCATTACTCCACATGACACCTCAGAGGGTTCTTTCATTTGAGTTATTGTTAAAGATGTATGTGCCGTTCCTCTCAATTTAAGCAGGGTTATGTAATCCTCTCATATGTTCAGAGTAGGTAGGCTGGCCTATTATGTAATACCTCTGTTCATTGTTGCTATTTTAGCTACTATGACTAATGAGCTCTGAAATATTGCTGTAACTGAATCATATGGGCGTAGGGAACAAAATGTGAAATCTTATCTTAAAGAGTACCTATTATGGCATTTAAAATGTTCCTAATATTGTTCTGGGAGTCCCCAACAACAGTTTTACAAGCATGCAATGACAAAAAACACTTTTGTTGTCTTATAATATGCATTTATTTTTACCTGAATTGCCCACCGACTCCCATATGAATCGTTTTAGCGAGTCCTTTATCCAAAACCCGCCTTTGCGTGACGCTAATCTGCGGTGATTGGTCAGATGACCTAGTCAGTTGTGATTGGTATTCTCTGTGCAGAAAAACGGAACTCTTATTACCTTAAATGGGTTCTCAACTCCAGTCCTCGAGACCCACTGCTCTCCCTCATTTAACACACCTCAGATCCTCAGCTTGTTAGGATAGAGCCGGCTCGCGAATCCATACTTTATAGCATTTAGGTTTGTGAAGCAATCATCTTCAAAATGACGCGAACACAGAACAAGGTTTGGGCTATACTTGTGTGGTATAGCAGTACTTGTATATATGAACTGCAGCCACAAATACTCCTCACTTGGCAGGTTAAAAAAGTTCGCTTTTGCGTCGCACTTCAAAACACAGCGTCTCGTCGACATGATTGTTTTCCGAAGGCCTGATCTCGAAAAACGACAGAGTCCAAAAAGGCGCGGTGGGTCCAAACCTCCATGCTCTCAGACCTCCCTGGCCAAACCAGGCAGGGTGGCCCGTCCTGGGCCAGTTTTAGATTTGCCCGCCACCCCTGGAGCTCCGGTTTTCCCTAGCGTCTCCGAGCGCAATAAGTGGGCGTTTCTTATTCAAATAACTTGTCAAGTTGACGTCAACCAGACAAAGGAAAAGCATCGTTCTTCCAACGATTCATATCAGCGACTCAGAGACGACTCTTGTTTTTGAGAGACAATAACTTTGTATACGATGAACTTTCATGTTTAAAACTTTGCAGGAAGTTTTCGTTCACTTAGATCTATGTTTAACACTACATGAAGGGCAATTTTCAAAAACCCAAAATAGGTACCGTTTAATTTTTTTTCCCTGTCTTTTATAGGAGGGATTCTGCAGGTTTTTCCACAACGCAAAACAGCTGAACCAAGAGTCCTCGATGAAGACGGCACTGTTTGCAGCAGCAGGAGTGGGTTTAGCTGGTCTAACCTTTCTCTTAGTACGCTGATGATTTTAGATTCTCTCGCTCTTTTTTCTCTTTCACACGCAACACACCTGCTCTCTGTTTTCTGTATGGCTAAGTCAAAACCGTTCTTAAAGAGAAACTCAGCCGGTTCTCAACCGAATGTTTTTGCACACTTTGTTCCATGTCCTCGCCTGTAATTACAGCAAATAGCCATTCCTGTTGATTGTACACTCTTCACATGGCCTTCTGGAGAAAAAAAAATGGAATTTCTAATTCTTTTCATATCTAACATGGTGCTTTTTATTTTATAATTGCTTTTGTCACTTGTACTTGTGTAAATCTTGTTAGTTTAGTTAGTATTTACAGTTTATTTTGTAAAAATGATATGAAACCACAGTTTATTGTTTGTAATGTTTCTCTCGGCCCGATAACATGACGCTTCACCGATTGCAGTTGTGTCAGAAACCATTGGAACGCAAAAGAGACAAAGTGCATATATTTTGTTATTGCAGTCTTTTTGCATTTTATAGACCACTTTTTGCCTTTTACTAGTGGTTTACATTTGATCATTTACACCATTCCAATGTCTCTGTTTCATCCTGGAAATCGTTTGTTTTAAAGGTGCTCGCTTGTTCCAAGGATGTAATATTCTGCCCACTTGTAAGTTTACGTTGTAAATTTATTTATTTATCTCTTAAGAACAAATTATTACTATTTAGGCAATTCCCAACAATTGACAAAACATTATATTTTTGCATTGTTTTATTTATTGACTTCTTTATTAATAAAATAATTTTACTGTGAAGACTGGATCAGATGTCGAATATTGTGTGTTCTGATTGCTCCTCATTGTGCCCTAAAATTGCGTTGCATTCACATCATTGGCACTAATAGCACATTAGTGTTAACCAGCAGTTCTTAACTCTGGCCCTGCGGACCCATGTTTCTGCACATTTTGTATGTTGTCTTCATTTAACGCCTGATTCAGATTATCAATTTGTTAGAAAAGAGCTACATGAACTGAATTGTGTGTGTCAGATAGAGGAGACATACAAAAGCTGCATCCCATTCATAGGCTTTCTTAAGATCTGATTGTATATAGTTTATACTCTTTATGATTTACATAAATGGACCATGGTGAATGTATTTAGACAGGTTTTGAGTTATGTTTTTAGACAGTTGAATAAAACCACCAGCACAAACATTACTGCTGCTGGTCAACCAGGCTAGGCGACAGGAACAGTCCACCGTAGGCTGGACCGTCCCATTTAAAGTCCGACCTTTAAAGTCTGAGTTGGCGTAAACTGTTTTGTAGAGGTTCTCAGAGGCGCATAGACTCAGGTCCACTTAAAAGGGCCCATTTGAAACCTATAATGCTAAATTTGATGGTTGAATTTCACAAACATAAAAGATGGGCAAGTTTTCTCTTTCTAGGGGCTATTCAAAAAGGGCAGGGTTAACTTATACTAGCCCCCCTTAACTTCTAAACCCTGAACTCTTGGTTGATTAACCCCCTTTCTTACTCGCGGTTACTGGTTCTCAAAATGTGTCCAGGAGTAAGCTGTCCATTCAGAGTGTGTTCACAGTGAACACACAAAATAACATTGTCAACAGAGCGCCAAATCCAGGATAACATGTGAAAATAATAGTATGTCCTAACTTACAGTATTCATAAAACATCCCGGATGAAAAGTACCTGGATGACCTACTGCCTCTGGCAAGATTCTGTAGTGGGCATTTAATGGATTCTTTATAGTATGTTTGTGTATACATATACTTCTTCACTGCCATTCATGCAGGGTTTAGAAGTTAAGGTTAGAATAATATATATATATATATATATATATATATATATATATATATATATATATATATATATATATATAATTCTAACCTAATAATATATTATTTAAGGTTACAGTATATCTATATAAACTTTTTTAATGGAAAAATTAGTAAAAAAAAAATTACCTACTCAATGTAAAAAAAAAAAAATCCTACTCTAAGTTTTCTTTATAGGAGGCATGAATGGCAGTGAAGAAGTATGTGTGTATGTATATGTATATATATATATATATATATATATATATTATTAAACTTTTTTAATGGAATTTTTTTAATTACCTACTCAAAGTATGTAAAACACTTTTAATCTTTAGTACGCACAAACAGTGTTGGGAGCAACGCATTACAAAAGTAATACATTACAGTAACATATTACTTTTTGCTGTAACGCAGTAGTGTAAGGCATTACTAATCAATTTTCAGTAATATTTTACTTGTTACATGTTCAGTGAGGCTTGTATTACAGTTGTATTACAGTGTATTGTCTGCTTTTACTTCTTAAAGGCAACAGACTATGTGAAAGTTTTAAAGCAGTCTTTTAGTGCCAGTTCAGAGCGGTCACGTCTGTAACATTGTTTTTCCTCATAAATGCGAACACGAAAACTAAAATAAAATGAATATTTTAAGTTCTATGGAGACTGGAGAGCCAACCCTTCCTCATCCGATTTGCGCAGTGTAATTAACAGAATTACAAAAAAATATATTTTGCCTCCAATTTTTTTTGTCACGCATGAATGTGTGTCTTTTCCCTAATATTAAAAATAAAACAAAGACTGATATTTGTCTAATGTCTGGAGTCCTTTAAGGAAGTAGCCTATATACGTTTCAATACATGTATTTTCTGAGAATTTTTATTTCAAATTTTGACTGCAAATGTCATGTCCATAATGCTGGACTTCCCCAATTAAAATAATTTATCCTCAACTAGTTTTGTGGTGTAGGTCTACGTATTTTATAATGTTAACTTCAAATAATACTAATAGCCTAATTTAAAGATAAGGCAGCATTGGATCTGGACGGTAAGGATAATTACGCTGGAGTTGGAAGAGGTGTGTCGCTATTCTGTAGGTTCGTGAATGAGTCGTGTGGCGAATCGCGATTTCGGTTTCTTATTGCATATCGTTACAGCCCCAAAGTTAAGTTCTACTTAGTTATTTTGGTGAAAGTAACTCAAAAGTAATACATGAGTAATGTAACGCATTACAATTCTGAGACAGTAATATTGTATGGTAATGAATTACTTTTAAATAACAGTAACAAGTAATACCTAATGTATTACAGTTTGGAAGTAACTTGCACAACACTGCGCACAAATTATATTGATGTTTTGAGATTTTAAAGAAAACTGATTTTAAAATATAATATAATTACAAGTGCTTCATTTTTGGAATCTGATTATGTAATCGAGATTTCATTTATTAAATACTACCCAACATGATACTGCTTCAGAAACAAAAATACGATCCTTGGAAAAACTTGCAATAAATTAGTCTAGCGTTCATGTCTACTTTCATAAAGTACTTACTTTAAAAAAACAACAACTCTTAAACACACTCAAATTTCTCCCACTGAACAACAACATTCCGCTGATTATCAGACTCCAAACATGTTGTGAACCCTTCTGCAGCACACAAGCTGCGAGAGTCAAATTCTGGTTAGCATTTAGTGTACAGCTGCAGTCATATATGAATGTTCTGCAAGAGAAGCCAATGCTGGTAGCAGATGTCATATCTGAAAGAATGCAGCATCACAGTGGAAAAAGTTTTTGCTCAGACTGCTTGGGAGTCTTACTGGAGTTCTCAATGAAGTTAGTATCAACATTGCCTTAGTATTCACATTATAGAACAATTCATGTGGATTTCATTGCTCTGATTTTTGGGGGGGGTCTTTGGAAGAACCAAACATTTGAAGAGAAATGTTTGTGTACATTGTGAAAACTCTGACTTTTGATTGGCAGAATTTGATATCTTGAAAGAGATTCAGGCGAGATTACTTGAGTCCTTTTTCTTCAGAACGTGCATCTGAGAAGTAGAGGACTTTTGCAAATATCTCCATTTTCTCACAACTAGGTTCGGAGAAACATTTTATATAGGACTGTTCAATGAAGGTCAGGAACATTTAGAGCTCATCTGTGAGCGAAAAATGTTGTGCAGAAATATATCTGCCAACAGAGCAAAACACATTGTTACAGTCAAGATTACATGTTTCCCTTTCTCTTTCTGCTCTTTTAAACCCAACTATGTTGGTTTCCAGTACATCTGACTCAGCAGTCCATTCTGGCTATTCCATTTACCAAATGCTGACGTTACAGAAGAGAAATACAGAAACATATGTTCTACTCTCTTTCAGTTCTTGAGTGTGATTGATTTGTCCACGTCCTACAGAATTGGAATGGCAGGGAGAGGAATTGACTGAATTGCATCCTCGGTATTTTTCAGCAAACGTTATTCAGTTTAATCAATGTTTATGAGCACATCTCATGTAAATACTTCAAATGTTGTGTTCATCAATTATGAAATAACCTAAAATGATACAGCTCTACAGGAAACAGTAATGTCACGAATTAATGTCGACCTATAGTGTCAGTAAAATCAATGCTGAATTCCATTATAGAGCTGCAATGGTAAAGACATCCTCAATTCATTTCTGAATGTCACACAGCCGACCCTGTCTAAAACATGGCGTGTCTGTATTTACATTATCTCACTCCTTTAGTTTGCATTGATGGGGTGAGTATTTTGCATGTGCTCTTCTGATTTAGGCCTTATCCCCCATTCACAGATCTGATGTGGGAACTAGAACAAAGGTGCATTTTCTTCATTCACAGCTGGTCTGGACTTCATCCTGCTCTTTATCTTTGTTACATACTGCGCTGCTCTTTGGCTGAGTTCCAAGAGAAACAGTTCGCAATTAGACATTTAGTATATTATTCTGTAATATCAGCATAGTGAAACAAAATATTAAAATGGACAACAAATAAGAATAAATAAATATTTGAATCATGACAGCATTTATTAATAAGCATGGAATGTACTTAGGCTTAAACTTGGCGGACTAGAGCTGCTACGCTGCTGCATGAGTGAAGGATGCTGCCAAAAGATGAACATGGTAAATGGAATTCATTTATATAGCGCTTTCATAGACCTAATGGCCACCAAAGCGCTTTACATATTGCCTCACATTCACCCATTCACAGCGGTGTCAGCCATGCAAGATGCCATCCAGCTTGTCAGGAGCAGTTGGGGTTAGGTGTCTTGCTCACGGACACCTCGACACTTGGTCAGGTGCAACCGGGGTTTGAACCACCAACCTTTCGGTTGGCAGATCTAGGCAGGTGGTGCTGGGGAAGGTGGAGGACTAGGAAAATTCCAATTGAGCACTCACACCCCTCACACTTCAGCAAACATTTTAGTATATCTACTCAAGGGACAATACTATAGAAATGAAACTTGGATATATTGAGTAGTCAATGTGCTGCTTGTATAGCAGGATTTACTGTCCTCTGAAAATAACTCCACATACAGCCATTATTGTCAAAATAGCTGGCAACGAAAGTGAGTACACCCTAAGTGATAACAACAGTACGTTGTTTAACCATATGTACTATTCATCGTGTTCATGTTTAGGTCCGCTTGACAGGACCATACAAATTCTTGTATCTTGTATTAGAGCAGTTAAAATTTATGCTTCGAGTAAAATTCTCTAATACTGGCCACTGGATGTTCAATATGGCACCTCATGGCAAATAATCTGGATTTGAGGATTAGAATTGTTGCTCTCCACAAAGATGGCCTTGGCTATAAGAAGATTGGGAACACCCTGAAACTGATTTCCAGTACAGGCCAGACTCATACAGAGGTTTTCCAAGACGGGTTCCACTCGGAAGAGGCCTCGCGAGAGTCAATCTAGGAAAGCTGAGTCCTCGTACTGTGGCTTCTAAAAACAGATGCATGAGTGCTGCCAGCATTGCTTTAGAGCAGGGTTTCTCAAACTCGGTCCTGGAGGGCCACTGTCCTGCAGAGTTTAGCTCCAACCCTGATCAAAAACACCTACCTGTGAGTTTCTAGACTCTAGAGATCCTGAAGACCTTGATTAGCTTGCTCAGGTGTGTTTGACCAGGGTTGGAGCTAAACTCTGCAGGACAGTGGCCCTCCAGGACCGAGTTTGAGAAACCCTGCTTTAGAGGTTGCAGAAGCGGAAGGTCTGCTAGTGTTCACACCATATGTTAGTAACTAGTTTGGCTCAGATGGTGTCCAGAATGTGTGGCGATGCCCTGGTGAGGAGTACCATGAAAATTGTGTCTTGTCTAAAGTCAAGGATGTTTGTGGTAGCATCATGGTCTGGGGCTGCATGAGTGCTGCTGGTAGTGGGGAGCTGTGCTTTACTGAGGGAAACGTGGATTCCAACTTGTACTGTGCTATTCTGAAGAAACTGTGCCGAATGGCATGATAGCGACCCCAAATACACCGCCAAGATGACAACTGCCTTGCTGAGGAACCTAAAGGTGAAGGTGATGGATTGGCCAAGTTTTTCTCCAAACCTGAAACCTATTGAACACCTGTGGGGCGTCTTCAAGTAGAAGGTGGAGAAGCACCATGTGTATAACATCTATGAGTACTGTGATGTCATTATGGAGGAGTGGAACAGCTGGAGGATTGAGACAGTGCTAGATAACAATAGTGCTCCCACAAAATATTGACAATTTGGTCACACTTTTGAGATGTTCACTTATTTTGACAAGAATGGCTATTTATTGAGTTATAGCTAGAGAACAGTAAATATATACTGCTATACAAGCAGCACATTGAATAGTCTACTCTAAAATATATCCAAGTTTCATTTCTATAGAATTGTCCCTTGAGAAGATTTAAATGTTTGCAGAAATGTGAGGGGTTTACTCACTTTTGTGGGATACTGTATATATACACATATATATGACCCCCAGAACTGCCTTAATTCTAAGTGGCATTGATTCAACAAGGTGCCGAAAGCATTCTTTAGAAATGTTGGCCCAAATTGATAGGAAAGCATCTTGCAGTTGATGGAGATTTGTGGGATGCACATCCAGGGCACGAAGCTCCCGTTCCACCACATCCCAAAGATGCTCTATTGGGTTGAGATCTGGTAACTGTAGGGACCATTTTAGTACAGTGAACTCATTGTCATGTTCAAGAAACCAATTTGAAATGATTCGAGCTTTGTGACATGGTACATTATTCTGCTGGAAGTAGCCATCAGAGGATAGGTACATGGTGGCCATAAAGGGATGGACATGGTCAGAAACAATGCTCAGGTAGGTCGTGGCATTTAAACGATGCCCATTTGGCATTAAGGGGCCTAAAGTGTGGCAAGAAAACATCCCCCAAACCATTACACCACCACCACCAGCCTGCACTGTGGTAACAAGGCATGATCGATCCATGCTCTCATTCTGTTTACTCTACCATCTGAATGTCTCAACAGAAATCGAGACTCATCAGACCAGGCAACATTTTTCCAGTCTTCAACTGTCCAATTTTGGTGAGCTCTTGCGAATTGTAGCCTCTTTTTCCTATTTGTAGTGGAGATGAGTGTTACCCGGTGGGGTCTTCTGCTGTTGAAACCCATCCACCTCAAGGTTGTGCGTGTTGTGGCTTCACAAATGGTTTGCTGCATACATCTGTTGTAACAAGTGGTTATTTCAGTCAAATTTGCTCTTCTATCAGCTTGAATCAGTCGGCCCGTTCTCCTCTGACCTCTAGCATCAACAAGGCATTGGCGGGATGGCAACAAGGCGGGATGTTTTTCCCTTTTCACACCATTCTTTGTAAACCTTAGAAATGGTTGTGCATGAAAATCCCAGTAACTGAGCAGATGGTGAAATACTCAGACCGGCCCGTCTGGCACTAAAAACCATGCCACGCTCAAAATTGCTTAAATCACCTTTCTTTCCCATTCTGACATTCAGTTTGGAGTTCAGGAGATTGCCTTGACCAGGACCACACCCCTAAATGCATTGAAGCAACTGTCATGTAATTGGTTGATTAGATAATTGCATTAATGAGAAATTGAACAGGTGTTCCTAATAATCCTTTAGGTGAGTGTATACATTGCACATAACTTGTCTGCTCACGCTTGCAGAACTCTCCTTTATCAAAGCATTCATCTTTATTCAGTTATCGTTTCACATCATGCTTCAAATCATAACATCAGTTTTTTCTTTGAAGACGTTCTCTAGATACCTGCATCAAAGTTCTCTTTGAGTTGTCTGTCTTTTCCGTTATGTATTCTGCAAAGACGTGTCGGTCTTGAGAACATAGTTGCTGTGTGCTGAAAAAACACAAGAGAAAGTGCTATGAACTGCTATTGTTTCCCAGCATTCTGGTTCTATTTTGGTAATCAATCCAACACTCATTTTACCCAGAGAAACATTTAATTGCTCTGAGTATGCTTTTGAAGATTACTTAGAAAATATAAAAATAAATGAGTCTGATGTTGACAGTAAGAGTATGGAGCTGTACAACTGATGTGTAGCACATCAGAGCATTTGGATTTGGAGGAATTTGAGGAGAAACATTTGAATTCATATTGACTTTTGATTGTTTGAAAATCTAAGTATCTGTCTCTATGACTCAAAGGTTTTTTCTTTTTACAAAATACAACACCAATGTTTGATATTACAGTGGATATAATTGATGTTGCATTGAGTCTTGTTTGTTGTTAGGATGACAAATAAATGTTTCCTCCGTGGTCCAACAGTGCCAAAATAATTGAGATGGCCAATCAAATAAAAAAATAGGCAAGCTTTACCTTTTTACAGAAACTGAACCTAAATAGAGCTGCCATGATGAAGTATTTTTGGAAGACAATGCCGAAATTAGCATCACCCTGGTTCACTTTACAAAAACCCAATAGTATATTTTTTCATTGGATTATTGCAGAAAATAAGCTCTGAATAACAAACGTTTATGAATTACATTTAATCATGATCTTCACAAATGAATGCAACTTTTATGGATTTTAAAGCTTAAATTCTGGGGATGCATCACTTGCATTATGGCTATACCAACCACATTTAATATACAATTCTTGTAGATCATCAGTAAACAAGAAATATACATGCAAAAGTTCAAATAAATCACATAATGTAGACCCAATATGCTAGATTGAATAAAATTCAGCATAAATCTCGTATTTGACTGTAGAGTTTACAGCTGCAGAACATCTAATGAGCACTGCGGGATGTGGAGAGCCAGAGCGCCTTTTCCTGTTACAATTCTAAGAATTTCTACCAATTAAAGTGCTGAGCTATATCCTGTTCCTGTGCTGCGTCTGACATCACAGATGCGTCCTGTCTTACACTTATCTTACAGACACGAACACAAAGTATACACTGTATATTTTACGTTTTAAAATGTAATTAATAATTGTCTTGTGCTTCCTGTCATTTTCAGTACTTTAAGTTAGCGGTAAGACAGCATGTAGCAGCGTGTGAGAAATAAATGTGGCTGTCCTCTATTTAAAGGGAGTTTAATTATAGGACTTCGGGAAAGAACCAGAAGGACTAAAAATGAGCTGGAACAATATGAACTTGAGCTGTCCCTGAAATCATAGGACTTTATCATCCAGACAGGCTGGTGTTCTTATCAGCTCATTTTATGAAACGCTGGGTGGGCCCTTATCCTGACCGACATTCCTGTTGTATTTCTGTGAGAAGAGCAATCTTAAAGATCGCCAGTTTGGACTTGTGAGGTCAAGAAGTTGGAGACTTAAGAGAGAACAGTCATGTGGGCACAGGGGTGGCGTGGGAATCTGTTCTTAGTGGACAAACTGCAAATGCTTCAGACCATAGTAGGACATTTCCTAGCACAGTCTTTTTTTTTTTAAGTGCTAACCAATTCTAAGTAATTTTTCTTAAAATAAAATGAGACTGACAACCTACTGAAACTTATCAGTTTTACATGTCTCTTTACAAACGTATGAGAGGCAGTGCTATATGTAAAGTGTAATATTACAGTATTATTAGAATATTGACAGATGTATTTGATTACTTCTTTTAGCTGTTTTTTTTAGAAAATGTATTTATTTAAATAATAAACCTCTTAAAGGAGTAGTTCACTTAAAAAAAAAAAAAAAAAAAAAAACTTTTGCTGATAATTAACTCAACCCCCATGTCATCCAATTTGTCCATGTCATTCTTTCTTCAGTCAAAGAGAAATGAAGGTTTTTGATGAAAATATTCCAGGATTTTCTCCATATAATGGACTTCAATGGTAACCAAATGGTTCAAGGTCCAACTGAGAGTTTTAGTGCAAACTGTTCAATGGGCTTTAAATGATAACAGACGATGAATAAGGGTCTTATCAAGTGAAACAATCACTCATTTAAAAATAAAAAAATAAAGTTTAAGGTTTATAAGCTCAAATGGTCGCCTTGCTCTGTTCTGTGATGCGTGTTCGTGACTCTCCTCTTCGAACTCGTTCATCAAAATGAATTAAACTTTTCCCGGGTCAACTCATTCATTTCGTTCGTTGAATGAACCAAATGACACGAAAAATATTTGTTCATTTTGATAAGCGAGTTCAAACAGGAGAGTCACGAACGCGCATCACAGAACAGGACGAGCATTTGAGCTTATAAAACTTAAACTTAATAAGACCTTTATTCATCGTCTGTTATCATTTAAAGCCCATTGAACAGTTTGCACTGAAACTCTCAGTTGGACCTTGAACCATTTGGTTACCATTGAAGTCCATTATATGGAGAAAATCCTGGAATGTTTTCATCAAAAACCTTATTTTCTTTTCGACTGAAGAAAGAATGACATGGACATCTTGGATGACATGGGGGTGAGTGAATTATCAGCAAAAGTTTTTTTTTTTTTTTAAAGTGAACTACTCCTTTAATGTTTACATAGAAATATGGCTATATAAAACTGGTTTGCAGCAATTATACAATTTAAATATCACCTTTTAATGACCAAAATAACAAATGAATACTGAAGGTATATCATTATCTTGGATAATTATAAATAATAATATAACTATATTATAATATTCTTTTAAATATCATCCAGTGATTTAATGTCTGCTAAACATATTTTCTTAAAAGGAGGTGGTAACACTTTATTTTACAGTGTCCTTGTTACATGTTACATGAATTTTCAAGAAACGGCTGAAGATGCATCTTGTTCTTCAATATTTGACCCATTAATACTACACTTACTCCATATATCTATAAAAAAACTCACTACGTGTACTGTGCTAGACTAACTGGGACTAGTCACAGCACTTGCATATTGTTGCTTTCCTCATGTAGAAGTCGTTTTAGATAAAGGTGTCTGCTAAATGATTAAATGTAAATGTCAAGTCCGGTCAAGTCACCTTTATTTAAATTGAGCTTTTTACAATACATATTGTTTCAAAGCAGCTTGACAGTGATAACAGGAAAATATAGTCATAGTACAGCTTAGTAAGTTATAGCCCCATATATATATATATATAGCCGTTCTGGAGAAAAACATGATGACATTGTCCAGCTCAGTTCAGTTCGCATATAATGGTGTCAATGCAGGCAGATCAATAATATTATTGAATATTAAATGTCCCCAACTAAGCTAGCCAAAAGCCAAAGGCAACTATGGCAAGAAACCAAAACTCCATCAGGTGACAAAATGAAGAAAAAAAAGAAAAATAAATTACTTACAGTTGTAATAACAGTAAAGTATGCATAATTAGATGCGACTAACCCTAAACCAAACCCAATTCCTAACCCTATTGTAAATACACGTCGTTAATTAGTATTACTCAGAACTTAAACTTATAATTACAATGTAACAAAGACACCTTTTGGTCAAAGTTTAAAATCACCCCATTATTCTAGATGTTTTGGTGAACATTGTTCTTGCTCAAGTTCATGATCTTCTCCAAGTAAATTGAGTTCTTATATCTTTAACCATTCTTCATGTTTTGATCATAAACATATTGAAAGATACCACATCTGCTGGGTTATCATTAGTTAATCCATAGCACTGTGAAAAGCCTGTCTACTGTTCCTTTAAAAATTAAACAGGATTAAGAGCGTTGATCTGTACATTGTACCTGTCTGGGACATTCTGTCCGTCTCATTAAAGGTGTTTCACGCTACAGTGTCATGTTCCTCTACTGATCTCTGCGTCAATCATTCACTGCCAAAAGACCGGAGGCTGTAATGACGATAGCGACACAATGTTCTATCCTATGATCTTTATCACGGTTTGAAATGATAGCCAGATTTGAGGATATGATACGCATTTGCTTCTTATACTCATTCCCTAAGTAAATGGAGTTGTGCAGGTGTTGGCCTTTTGTGCTCCTCAGTTGAGCCTTTTGGCTACCAAAGAGCCCCTGCATGATTTATAAGTATTTTAGCAAAACAACTTCAAAAATAACAACTTTAGCATGTTGCTAAGCTGTAATAAGCATACATTACTTAGCACATAAAACATTTTGGATAAAGAATTATATTAGTTTTCAGAATCAAATTAAAATAATTTATGCTCAACATATCTTGTAGTTGATTTGGTGTTTTAGATGGATGTTTTTCACCAAGCTTATCACTAAGCATTCTGGGATTACTTTCTTCACAGAACAAACATGATGTTGCCTTGAATGTCGTCAAAATGGGTACCTTTTTTTTGGTTTTGGGTGTGAACATGCGGCCTGTGATTTGGAATAGTGTACTTGTGTTTATTTCATAAGTGCTTCATCGGGGGATGGTCAAAAATTCATTGACCTCATTTAATACAAACAACAGATGCTACATTATGAAAGAAGTGGGGGATGCTGAACTTTCCTTGTTTTTGTAGGTTGAGCCATGGAGGACGCTGATCCTGAGCTTATTAGTGGTGTTTCTAAATTTGTAAGCTCCTCAAATGACCAATACTCTTTAACTCCAACATAGAATGTCATGTAGCATCTTGAAATCAATCAACAAGAAAGCAAAAATAATACTAAAAAAATACAAGACAAAATATTGCTATATTTACTAGGCCTATATTAAATAACAACATAAATGCACAACGCATTCTCATCCTAGGGCATCATGACGCTTTTGACAATGCGTCTAAAATCGATGCACATGGCACCCTTTAGCGTCAATATAACACGCTTCGGTTATAGGTATGTTTAGGTCTGGGTTAGGGTTAGGGTTACACCACTAGGAGGCACCTTCTGGCCCATATTAACACAGTCTCATCCCAAGTTGTCATATAACTGACCTCTTGGGACGTCTTTTGACCATATGTCAACATCCGCCTTTTTAGGGTACCCTTAAACGTCGGTTAGTTGACAATCCCGGCCGTCATACAACTAACGCTTTACCTTTAACGTCAGTTAGGTGACGGGGTAGGTTAAGGGGTAGGTTTAGGTCTGGGGTAGGGTTAGGATCCGATAACGTCATCTAACCGACGTTTAACGCTGCCTTCACACTGGCAGATGAAATCAGCTCCGTAATACGCAATACGTTCCCAACGGACGTCGTACTACACAGTGAAATGCGTCGGACGCGGGTAGAACAAAAATGGCGGAGAGATTAAAGTTTTATTCTGACAGTTTTGTATGATCTCTCTGATGAGAGGGTTATGCTGCGTGAGGAAAGTTGCTGAGGACATTGACATGTCAGGTCGGCTAAAAATGTGATATAGTGGTCAATAGTTTAATATCAACCTTCAATTTAATTGTATTAACTGCCCTTATAAACGTCAAGGGGTTTACAGTGCGTATGGCTATATATCATTAAATACATACAATTTGTGCTATAGATACAATTAATTAATTTCTCAGAATTGTGAGAAAAATAGTCTGAATTTGAAGATATAATAGGTCTATTGCAGTTGCGAGTTATAAAGTCCAAATTTGAGATACAAAGTTGTGATTACCTTTTTTAATTACGAGGTTATATCTTACAATTGTGACTTTTTTCGTGTAATCCTGAGTTTATATCTCACAATGAGAAAAATAAAAGTCAGAATTGCGAGTTCAACAGTCAGAATGTGGCAGAAACATGCTTCCATAGCTAACTGCGACTGTAAGATTAAATATATTAAGATATTCTAAAAATGACCATCGTGATTTTCTGTAAAGCTGCTTTAAAACAATGCATGAAATGTGTTACACATATTAAAATTGACGTAGAATCCGGATTAAAGTCTGCATACATTTGGTAGCTAAGGAAAAGATGCATAGAAAACCTTGCAGAGTCATGTTGTGTTCAAGAGCCAATAAGGAAAGGTGCACAAAATGTTTCTAACTCATTGTGTGTGTGTATGAAGGGGTGTATGTTCTAACAAAGCATTTCTAAAAACAAAAGCGCTAAGTGTGGTTAATTCTGCAAGAATGCATAGGGGACATCAGTGACCTCATTTCCTGGTGGAGAAATCATGAATAGCGTATTGTTGATAATGCCATTGTTGACTGAGTGTTGTGGCTAAGAAAATTAAGGACATTTAGCCCAATAACGTAACACAGTGTTCCTGTTTATGTCTATTTCAAGAAGATATAGATCTAAACATCTGGCCTTCATAATTTGCAGTCCTGTTTATTAAGTTGTTTGTCTTTGGGATTACAGAGATTATTAAAATGGGGGAAATTCCCAGATTTCCAGTAAAGCCTTCTTCACAACATCAGTGAGGTTAAAATCTAGACTATCAGCAATTTCACCAGTGGCGGAAAACCAAAAGCATGTTTTTCAGAGACATGTAGTCAGCTGTCTTACAGGTAACTGGGGTTACTGGGAGGGAATCGCCTTAATGCTGGGAAAGGGAGGATCCAGACTGACAACGAACCCTGATATTACAACAAGCTCTGGCAGGAAGATCCTTTATGACATCACTCTGGTTCCTCCCAATGAGCTCACTGGGCCAGCTGATCATGTTTTCCAGCTGTGAACAACAAGTAAGTGTCAAACAAAACTGCCTGGCAACATCTGTGACATAAAAAAGGTGATTCTCATAATGTGTTATTAATGAAACAACCCTCCCCCACAAAATGAGTGAGGAATAAGGGATGTAAGTTTGGAAATGTAAATAGCTCACCAAAACAATTCTCTCATTGTATATGCATGTTTTTTTTCCTCCCCAAACCATATCTGTTAAAAACAAAAAAGAGAAAATAAACTACAAAAGTACCTTAAAAGTATGAACCCTGTTTCATTACAATTCTTCTAGAGTCATGCGATAGCTTTTTGTGAGGCTGAAATGTGCCCATTTTAATGTATGGGGTAGCCTATATATTTTATATATAAGATTTTTTCGGGAACTTTAAAGATCTTTAAACAATGGTTTGCATGCTTGTTCAATGAACCATAAACCAACATTTGAAGAGTTCAGATGCAAAAGCCTCTAAGTGCCATTTGAAATTTTCTTCTAAAATGACAATTTTTATCAAGCTTGTATATTTAAGTTCAGTAATTTCACTTAAATGACAATTGATAGGTAATCTTCATTGCCATTTAAGTGAAATTACTGAACTTAAATATACAAGCTTGATAAAAATGATCATTTTAGAAGAAAATTTCAAATGGCAGTTAGAGGCTTTTGCATCTGAACTCTTCATTTATAGACCCATGTGGTTCAGGTTTCAAAGTCCCCCTGTGGTGAAAGTTTTTAATGCTGTTTATATGTCTATATGTGGTATTTTTAGTATTCTTTAAGACAAATCATGTGCAAATTCATAAGTCAACACTATTGCTGAGTATTTTCTCCTGAAAACGTCAGTGTCTGAAAAAATCGATGTCTGAAATCGCTGGTGTTTCTGACCAACGCTATCTCACGACCAATTCGTATGAATTTTTACGAGTGATAGGCTAATTTGTCTGAACTCACGTGATGGGTAGGTTTAGGGGCGGGGTCAGGGGTATGTCATTCGTACGAATTCATACGAATTGGGCAATTCATAAAATACGTACGATTTAGCAAAAATCTTATTAATTCGTACGAGTGAGGTCGTATACGAATTGTTACGATTTAGCCCCCTCATAAAATTCATACGAATCACGCCAATGTGTGATCATCAAAGAGTGGATCCCTGAGCTGGTGCGAGTGGGTGGAGGCGGGGCTAATTTGCATATTTATAGGGTGAAGAGTTATATCCAAGAGTTATATTTTTTAAACATGAAGACAACCTTTTTTCAAGAAAAAATGTTTAAATAAGTAATTTTTTTATCAAAGATAAGTTTTAAGGGATACAGGGGGAGGTTAAGACACCAGATTTCATAACAGCTAGCCCCAGCACAAACACTGTTTTAGCATTAAAAATATTTTTTTACACAGTGAAAATTTTACTTTGAAAAGGTGTAGACACAGCATTATTTTTGCAGATGAACTCGTTATGCAGGAGTTTCCCTTTCAGATGCAAAATATATGGGAGGAGAGTATTTAAAGGTGCCCTCTTGCATTTAAAATCAAATCATACACCATATTCCATACCAGATGGAGGCAGTATACCTCCATAAATAGGCCTACCTCCGCGGCCGCGCGCACTCTCATGTCTTCAAACAACACGGGCGAGCGCTGTGTTGCTCTGTCTCCCTCGTGCATATTAATCAAATCAATTGACACAATAGTAAAAGGTTGGAAGACCGCAGTTTCACGTGGAGCATTTGGAGATTTTTAGAGATCAGAGACTAAATGAACAACATCTCAATACTAAATTATAAAGGCCGTCTCAGACATGCCGGTGCATTTCGACGATATGTGAAAATTAAAGCCTAGGCTATTATTTCTAGTTTTATGTTATTCGTTTTGTTCATATTACATTTTTATCATTAGTTTGAATTAATTTGACAGACAGCATTCCCTGATGTGGACCAAGCTAGCGCCTTTCAGAGCTGCCAACTCTCACAAATTCACCGTGAGAGACACAATTGACACTTTTCACACACTCTCACGCCACACATCAATTTTGTCATGCACAGAAAAGGACACGGGGACCGATGTCAGCTCTCAGATTCTGTTAATTTTATTACACAATTCAAACAATAAATACAGTTTTGGCGCTTGTAAATGTTACACGACAGATCCCTAGCGCACATGAACCGATCATCTCTAATAGCTAATGGTAAAAGAACACGAACACTGTTGAAAGATACAGTATGTTACAACTTACCAAAATGTATTCCTAATGCAATAATATCGACCAATAATTTTTTGAACTCTTCCCTGAACTGAAATGTAGTAGTGGGCAGTATTTTCCACACGACGGACATCAGGTTCAAGTACACACAAGCTGTGCGAGTTACTCGTCTATTGCAGTTTGGCTAGTGGTTATGTTGCCCGCCCGCATACAGCCTCCCATGGCCGAAACTGGTATTACGACACCTGCCGGGCCGGGGCGAGTATTTTATTGAGCTAATTCAGGTTAATATCTCGGCAGCGCTATAACTTGGCATTTTTTTAATAACATCAATCATCAACCTTATTTCTTCTCATTCTTTTGATGCGTGAAGCTAATTTTTGGGATAACGACAATGTTACCCCTTATGTTATTTTTTTTGGCCGAAAAATTAAGTTTCCCCAATCTTCTCAAAACTCTGGATTCTGATAGAGGGCCATGAGACTTAGACCTGAGTGCAAAAAATGGAGGCTCTAGACCCTTCCAGAGCTGAGATATCGAAACTCAAAATTTCAACCAGAAAAAAAAAAACGACAGTGTTACCCCTTATGGTTTTTTTTTTGGCCGAAAAAATAATTTTCCCCAATCATCTCAAAACTCTGGATTCTGATAAAGGGCCATGAGACTTAGACCTGAGTGCAAAAATGGAGTCTCTAGACCCTTCCAGAGCTGAGATATCAAAACTCAAAATTTCAACCAGAAAAAAAAACGACAGTGTTACCCCTTATGTTTTTTTTTTTTTTTGGCCGAAAAATTAAGTTTCCCCAATCTTCTCAAAACTCTGGATTCTGAGAGGGCCATGAGACTTAGACCTGAGTGCAAAAATGGAGGCTCTAGACCCTTCCAAAGCTGAGATATCAAAACTCAAAATTTCAACAGTCTCGTGGCCCTCTATCAGAATCCAGAGTTTTGAGAAGATTGGGGAAACTTAATTTTTCGGCCAAAAAACAAAAAACAAAAAAAAAAAAAAACAAGGGGTAACACTGTCGTTTTTTTTTTCTGGTTGAAATTTTGAGTTTCGATATCTCAGCTCTGGAAGGGTCTAGAGCCTCCATTTTTGCACTCAGGTCTAAGTCTCATGGCCCTCCATCAGAATCCAGAGTTTTGAGAAGATTGGGGAAACTTAATTTTTCGGCAAAAACAAAAAAACAAAAAACATAAGAGGTAACACTGTCGTTTTTTTTTTCTGGTTGAAATTTTGAGTTTCGATATCTCAGCTCTGGAAGGGTTAATAGCCTCCATTTTTGCACTCAGGTCTAAGTCTCATGCCCCTCTATCAGAATCCAGAGTTCTGAGAAGATTGGGGAAAGTTATTTTTTCGGCCAAAAAAAAAAAAACATAAGGGGTAACACTGTCGTTTTTTTTTCTGGTTGAAATTTTGAGTTACGATATCTCAGCTCTGGAAGGGTCTAGAGCCTCCATTTTTGCACTCAGGTCTAAGTCTCATTGCCCTCTATCAAACTCCAGAGTTTTGAGAAGATTGGGGAAACTTAATTTTCCGGCCAAAAAAAAAAACAAAAAAAAAAAACATAAGGGGTAACACTGTCGTTTTTTTTTCTGGTTGAAATTTTGAGTTTTGATATATCAGCTCTGGAAGGGTCTAGAGGCTCCATTTTTGCACTCAGGTCTAAGTCTCATGGCCCTCTATCAGAATACAGAGTTTTGAGAAGATTGGGGAAACTTAATTTTTCGGCCAAAAAAACATAAGGGGTAACACTGTCGTTTTTGTTTTCTGGTTGAAATTTGAGTTTCGATATCTCAGCTCTGTAAGGGACTAGAGCCTCCATTTTTGCACTCAGGTCTAAGTCTCATGGCCCTCTATCAGAATTCAGAGTTTTGAGAAGATTGGGGAAACTTAATTTTTCAGCCAAAAAAAACAACAAAAAAAAAACATAAGGGGTAGCACTGTCGTTTTTTTTTTCTGGTTGAAATTTTGAGTTTCGATATCTCAGCTCTGGAAGGGTCTAGAGCCTCCATTTTTTGCACTCAGGTCTAAGTCTCATGGCCCTCTATCAGAATCCAGAGTTTTGAGAAGATTGGGGAAACTTATTTTTTCAGCCAAAAAAAAAAAAAAACATAAGGGGTAACACTGTCGTTTTTTTTTCTGGTTGAAATTTTGAGTTTCGATATCTCAGCTTTGGAAGGGTCTAGAGCCTCCATTTTTGCACTCAGGTCTAAGTCTCATGACCCTTTATCAGAATCCAGAGTTTTGAGAAGATTGGGGAAACTTAAATTTTCGGCCAAAAAAAAAAAAAAAAACATAAGGGGTAACACTGTCG
This sequence comes from Cyprinella venusta, assembly GCA_038021265.1. Lineage (NCBI taxonomy): Eukaryota > Metazoa > Chordata > Actinopteri > Cypriniformes > Leuciscidae > Cyprinella > Cyprinella venusta. The sequence continues at coordinate 27,848,631 of CM075871.1, forward strand.
TTTTTTTTCTGGTTGAAATTTGAGTTTCGATATCTCAGCTCTGGAAGGGTCTAGAGCCGCCATTTTTTGCACACAGGTCTAAGTCTCATGGCCCTCTATCACAATCCAGAGTTTTGAGAAGATTGGGGAAACTTATTTTTTCAGCCAAAAAAAACATAAGGGGTAACACTGTCGTTTTTTTTTCTGGTTGAAATTTTGAGTTTCGATATCTCAGCTTTGGAAGGGTCTAGAGCCTCCATTTTTGCACTCAGGTCTAAGTCTCATGACCCTTTATCAGAATCCAGAGTTTTGAGAAGATTGGGGAAACTTAAATTTTCGGCCAAAAAAAAAAAAAAACATAAGGGGTAACACTGTCGTTTTTTTTCTGGTTGAAATTTGAGTTTCGATATCTCAGCTCTGGAAGGATCTAGAGCCGCCATTTTTTGCACACAGGTCTAAGTCTCATGGCCCTCTATCACAATCCAGAGTTTTGAGAAGATTGGGGAAACTTATTTTTTCAGCCAAAAAAAACATAAGGGGTAACACTGTCGTTTTTTTCTGGTTTAAATTTTGAGTTTCGATATCTCAGCTCTGGAAGGGTCTAGAGCCTCCATTTTTGCACTCAGGTCTAAGTCTCATGACCCTTTATCAGAATCCAGAGTTTTCAGAAGATTGGGGAAACTTAAATTTTCGGCCAAAAAAAAAAAACATAAGGGGTAACACTGTTGTTTTTTTTTTCTGGTTGAAATTTGAGTTTCGATATCTCAGCTATGGAAGGGTCTAGAGCCTCCATTTTGCACTCAGGTCTAAGTCTCATGGCCCTCTATCAGAATTCAGAGTTTTGAGAAGATTGAGGAAACGTAATTTTTCGGCCAAAAAAAAAACAAAAAAAACATAAGGGGTAGCACTGTCGTTTTTTTTTCTGGTTGAAATTTTGAGTTACGATATCTCAGCTCTGGAAGGGTCTAGAGCCGCCATTTTTGCACTCAGGTCTAAGTCTCATGGCCCTCTATCACAATCCAGAGTTTTGAGAAGATTGGGGAAACTTATTTTTTCGGCCAAAAAAACAAAAACAAAAAACATAAGGGGTAACACTGCTGTTGTTTTCTTTCTGGTTCAAATTTTGAGTTTCGATATCTCAGCTTTGCAAGGGTCTAGAGCGTCCATTTTTGCACTCAGGTCTAAGTCTCATGGCCCTCTATCAGAATGCAGAGTTTTGAGAAGATTGGGGAAACTTAATTTTTCGGCCAAAAAAAAAAAAAAACAAAAAAAACATAAGGGGTAACACTGTTGTTTTTATTTCTGGTTGAAATTTTGAGTTTCGATATCTCAGCTCGGGTTAGAGCCTCCATTTTTGCACTCAGTTCTAAGTCTCATGGCCCTCTATCAGAATCCAGAGTTTTGAGAAGATTGGGTAAACTTAATTTTTCAGCCAAAAAAAAAAAACAAAACATAAGGGGTAACACTGTCGTTTTTTTTTTCCCTGGTTCAAATTTTGAGTTTCGATATGTCAGCTCTGGAAGGGTCTAGAGCCTCCATTATTGCACTCAGGTCTAAGTCTCATGGCCCTCTATCACAATCCAGAGTTTTGAGAAGATTGGGGAAACTTGTTTTTTCGGCCAAGAAAACCCCAAAAACATAAGGGGTAACACTGTCTTTTTTTTCCTGGTTGAAATTTTGAGTTTCGATATCTCAGCTCTGGAAGTGTCTAGAGCCTCCATTTTTGCACTCAGGTCTAAGTCTCATGGCCCTCTATAAGAATCCAGAGTTTTGAGAAGATTGGGGAAACTTAATTTTTCGGCAAAAAATAAAAAATAAAAGGGGTAACACTGTCGTTTTTTTTCTGGTTGAAATTTTGAGTTTCGATATCTCAGCTCTGGAAGGGTCTAGAGCCTCAATTTTTGCACACAGGTCCATGTATCGTGGCCCTCTATCAGAATCCAGAGTTTTGAGAAGATTGGAGAAACTTAATTTTTCACCCCTCGAAAAAAAAACATAAGGGGTAACACTGTCATTTTTTTTTTCTGGTCAAAATTTTGAGTTTCAATATCGCAGCTCTGGAAGGGTCTAGAGCCTCAATTTTTGCACCCAGGTCCATGTCTCGTGGCCCTCTATCAGAATCCAGAGTTTTGAGAAGATTGGAGAAACTTAATTTTTCACCCCCCGAAAAAAAAACATAAGGGGTAACACTGTCATTTTTTTTTCTGGTAAAAATTTTGAGTTTCAATATCTCAGCTCTGGAAGAGTCTAGAGCCTCAATTTTTGCACCCAGGTCCATGTCTCGTGGCCCTCTATCAGAATCCAGAGTTTTGAGAAGATTGGAGAAACTTAATTTTTCACCCCCCGAAAAAAAACATAAGGGGTAACACTGTCATTTTTTTTTTCTGGTCAAAATTTTGAGTTTCAATATCTCAGCTCTGGAAGGGTCTAGAGCCTCAATTTTTGCACCCAGGTCCATGTCTCGTGGCCCTCTATCAGAATCCAGAGTTTTGAGAAGATTGGAGAAACTTAATTTTTCACCCCCCGAAAAAAAAACATAAGGGGTAACACTGTCATTTTTTTTTCTGGTCAAAATTTTGTGTTTCAATATCTCAGCTCTGGAAGGGTCTAGAGCCTCAATTTTTGCACCCAGGTCCATGTCTCGTGGCCCTCTATCAGAATCCAGAGTTTTGAGAAGATTGGAGAAACTTAATTTTTCACCCCCCGAAAAAAAAACATAAGGGGTAACACTGTCATTTTTTTTTTCTTGTCAAAATTTTGAGTTTCAATATCTCAGCTCTGGAAGGGTCTAGAGCCTCAATTTTTGCACCCAGGTCCATGTCTCGTGGCCCTCTATCAGAATCCAGAGTTTTGAGAAGATTGGAGAAACTTAATTTTTCACCCCCCGAAAAAAAAAACATAAGGGGTAACACTGTCATTTTTTTTTCTGGTCAAAATTTTGAGTTTCAATATCTCAGCTCTGGAAGAGTCTAGAGCCTCAATTTTTGCACCCATGTCCATGTCTCGTGGCCCACTATCAGAATCCAGAGTTTTGAGAAGATTGGAGAAACTTAATTTTTCACCCCCCGAAAAAAACATAAGGGGTAACACTGTCATTTTTTTTTTCTGGTCAAAATTTTGAGTTTCAATATCTCAGCTCTGAAGGGTCTAGAGCCTCAATTTTTGCACCCAGGTCCATGTCTCGTGGCCCTCTATCAGAATCCAGAGTTTTGAGAAGATTGGAGAAACTTAATTTTTCACCCCCCGAAAAAAAAAAAAACATAAGGGGTAACACTGTCATTTTTTTTTTCTGGTCAAAATTTTGAGTTTCAATATCTCAGCTCTGGAAGGGTCTAGAGCCTCAATTTTTGAACCCAGGTCCATGTCTCGTTGCCCTCTATCAGAATCCACAGTTTTGAGAAGATTGGAGAAACTTAATTTTTCACCCCCCGAAAAAAAACATAAGGGGTAACTGTCATTTTTTTTCTGGTCAAAATTTTGAGTTTCAATATCTCAGCTCTGGAAGGGTCTAGAGCCTCAATTTTTGCACCCAGGTCCATGTCTCGTGGCCCTCTATCAGAATCCAGAGTTTTGAGAAGATTGGAGAAACTTAATTTTTCACCCCCCGAAAAAAAAACATAAGGGGTAACACTGTCATTTTTTTTTTCTGGTCAAAATTTTGTGTTTCAATATCTCAGCTCTGGAAGGGTCTAGAGCCTCAATTTTTGCACCCAGGTCCATATCTCTTGGCCCTCTATCAGAATCCAGAGTTTTGAGAAGATTGGAGAAACTTAATTTTTCACCCCCCGAAAAAAAAACATAAGGGGTAACACTGTCATTTTTTTTCTGGTCCAAATTTTGAGTTTCAATATCTCAGCTCTGGAAGGGTCTAGAACCTCAACTTTTGCACCCAGGTCCATGTCTCGTGGCCCTCTATCAGAATCCAGAGTTTTGAGAAGATTGGAGAAACTTAATTTTTCACCCCCCGAAAAAAAAACATAAGGGGTAACACTGTCATTTTTTTTTCTGGTCAAAATTTTGAGTTTCAATATCTCAGCTCTGGAAGGGTCTAGAACCTCAATTTTTGCACCCATGTCCATGTCTCGTGGCCCTCTATCAGAATCCAGAGTTTTGAGAAGATTGGAGAAACTAAATTTTTCACCCCCCGAAAAAAAAACATAAGGGGTAACACTGTCATTTTTTTTTCTGGTCCAAATTTTGAGTTTCATTATCTCAGCTCTGGAAGGGTCTAGAACCTCAATTTTTGCACCCAGGTCCATGTCTCGTGGCCCTCTATCAGAATCCAGAGTTTTGAGAAGATTGGAGAAACTTAATTTTTCACCCCCCGAAAAAAACATAAGGGGTAACACTGTCATTTTTTTGTTCTGGTCAAAATTTTGAGTTTCAATATCTCAGCTCTGGAAGGGTCTAGAACCTCAATTTTTGCACCCAGGTCCATGTCTCGTGGCCCTCTATCAGAATCCAGAGTTTTGAGAAGATTGGAGAAACTTAAATTTTCACCCCCCGAAAAAAAACATAAGGGGTAACACTGTAATTTTTTTTTCTGGTCAAAATTTTGAGTTTCAATATCTCAGCTCTGGAAGGGTCTAGAACCTCAATTTTTGCACCCAGGTCCATGTCTCGTGGCCCTCTATCAGAATCCAGAGTTTTGAGAAGATTGGAGAAACTTAAATTTTCACCCCCGAAAAAAAAACATAAGGGGTAACTCTGTCATTTTTTTTTTTCTGGTCAAAATTTTGAGTTTCAATATCTCAGCTCTGGAAGGGTCTAGAACCTCAATTTTTGCACCCAGGTCCATGTCTCGTGGCCCTCTATCAGAATCCAGAGTTTTGAGAAGATTGGAGAAACTTAATTTTTCACCCCCCGAAAAAAAACATAAGGGGTAACACTGTCATTTTTTTTTTCTGGTCCAAATTTTGAGTTTCAATATCTCAGCTCTGGAAGGGTCTAGAACCTCAATTTTTGCACCCAGGTCCATGTCTCGTGGCCCTCTATCAGAATCCAGAGTTTTGAGAAGATTGGAGAAACTTAATTTTTCACCCCCCGAAAAAAAACATAAGGGGTAACACTGTCATTTTTTTTTCTGGTCCAAATTTTGAGTTTCAATATCTCAGCTCTGGAAGGGTCTAGAACCTCAATTTTTGCACCCAGGTCCATGTCTCGTGGCCCTCTATCAGAATCCAGAGTTTTGAGAAGATTGGAGAAACTTAAATTTTCACCCCCCGAAAAAAAACATAAGGGGTAACACTGTCATTTTTTTTTTCTGGTCAAAATTTTGAGTTTCAATATCTCAGCTCTGGAAGGGTCTAGAACCTCAATTTTTGCACCCAGGTCCATGTCTCGTGGCCCTCTATCAGAATCCAGAGTTTTGAGAAGTTTGGAGAAACTTAATTTTTCACCCCCCGAAAAAAAAACATAAGGGGTAAAACTGTCATTTTTTTTCTGGTCAAAATTTTGAGTTTCAATATCACAGCTCTGGAAGGGTCTAGAACCTCAATTTTTGCACCCAGGTCCATGTCTCGTGGCCCTCTATCAGAATCCAGAGTTTTGAGAAGATTGGAGAAACTAAATTTTTCACCCCCCGAAAAAAAACATAAGGGGTAACACTGTCATTTTTTTTTCAGGTCAAAATTTTGAGTTTCAATATCTCAGCTCTGGAAGGGTCTAGAACCTCAATTTTTGCACCCAGGTCCATGTCTCGTGGCCCTCTATCAGAATCCAGAGTTTTGAGAAGATTGGAGAAACTTAATTTTTCACCCCCCGAAAAAAAACATAAGGGGTAACACTGTCATTTTTTTTCTGGTCAAAATTTTGAGTTTCAATATCTCAGCTCTGGAAGGGTCTAGAACCTCAATTTTTGCACCCAGGTCCATGTCTCGTGGCCCTCTATCAGAATCCAGAGTTTTGAGAAGATTGGAGAAACTTAATTTTTCACCCCCCGAAAAAAAACATAAGGGGTAACACTGTCATTTTTTTTTCTGGTCAAAATTTTGAGTTTCAATATCTCAGCTCTGGAAGGGTCTAGAACCTCAATTTTTGCACCCAGGTCCATGTCTCGTGGCCCTCTATCAGAATCCAGAGTTTTGAGAAGATTGGAGAAACTTAATTTTTCACCCCCCGAAAAAAAAACATAAGGGGTAACACTGTCATTTTTTTTCTGGTCAAAATTTTGAGTTTCAATATCACAGCTCTGGAAGGGTCTAGAGCCTCCATTTTTGCACGCTGGTCGAAGTCTCGTGGCCCTCTGTCAGAATCCAGAGTTTCAAGAAGATCGGAGGGGGTCAAAATTTCGGCCAAAAACGACAGTGTTACCCCTTATGTTTTTTTTTCAGGTCAAAACTTTGACATCCGATATCTCGGCTCTGGAAGGGTCTAGAGCCTCCATTTTTGCGCGCTGGTCGAAGTGTCGTGGCCCTCTGTCAGAATCCAGAGTTTCAAGAAGATCGGAGGGGGTCAAAATCTCGGCCAAAAACGACAGTGTTACCCCTTATGTTTTTTTTTCAGGTCAAAACTTTGACATCCGATATCTCGGCTCTGGAAGGGTCTAGAGCCTCCATTTTTGCGCGCTGGTCGAAGTCTCGTGGCCCTCTGTCAGAATCCAGAGTTTCAAGAAGATCGGAGAGGGTCAACATTTCGGCCAAAAACGACAGTGTTACCCCTTATGTTTTTTTTTTTCGGGTCAAAACTTTGACATCCGATATCTCGGCTCTGGAAGGGTCTAGAGCCTCCATTTTTGCGCGCTGGTCGAAGTCTCGTGGCCCTCTGTCAGAATCCAGAGTTTCAAGAAGATCGGAGGGGGTCAAAATTTCGGCCAAAAACGACAGTGTTACCCCTTATGTTTTTTTTTTTCAGGTCAAAACTTTGACATCCGATATCTCGGCTCTGGAAGGGTCTAGAGCCTCCATTTTTGCGCGCTGGTCGAAGTCTCGTGGCCCTCTGTCAGAATCCAGAGTTTCAAGAAGATCGGAGGGGGTCAAAATTTCGGCCAAAAACGACAGTGTTACCCCTTATGTTTTTTTTTTCAGGTCAAAACTTTGACAACCGATATCTCGGCTCTGGAAGGGTCTAGAGCCTCCATTTTTGCGCGCTGGTCGAAGTCTCGTGGCCCTCTGTCAGAATCCAGAGTTTGAAGAAGATCGGAGGGGGTCAAAATTTCGGCCAAAAACGACAGTGTTACCCCTTATGTTTTTTTTTTTCTGGTCAAAACTTTGACATCCGATATCTCGGCTCTGGAAGGGTCTAGAGCCTCCATTTTTGCGCGCTGGTCGAAGTCTCGTGGCCCTCTGTCAGAATCCAGAGTTTCAAGAAGATCGGAGGGGGTCAAAATTTCGGCCAAAAACGACAGTGTTACCCCTTATGTTTTTTTTTTCGAGTCAAAACTTTGACCTCCGATATCTCGGCTCTGGAAGGATCTAGAGCCTCCATTTTTGCGCGATGGTCGAAGTCTCGTGGCCCTCTGTCAGAATCCAGAGTTTCAAGAAGATCGGAGGGGGTCAAAATTTCGGCCAAAAACGACAGTGTTACCCCTTATGTTTTTTTTTCAGGTCAAAACTTTGACATCCGATATCTCGGCTCTGGAAGGGTCTAGAGCCTCCATTTTTGCGCGCTGGTCGAAGTCTCGTGGCCCTCTGTCAGAATCCAGAGTTTCAAGAAGATCGGAGGGGGTCAAAATTTCGGCCAAAAATGACAGTGTTACCCCTTATGTTTTTTTTTCATGTCAAAACTTTGACATCCGATATCTCGGCTCTGGAAGGGTCTAGAGCCTCCATTTTGTGCGCTGGTCGAAGTCTCGTGGCCTTCTGTCAGAATCCAGAGTTTCAAGAAGATCGGAGGGGGTCAAAATTTCGACCAAAAACGACAGTGTTACCCCTTATGTTTTTTTTTCAGGTCAAAACTTTGACATCCGATATCTCGGCTCTGGAAGGATCTAGAGCCTCCATTTTTGCGCGCTGGTCGAAGTCTCGTGGCCCTCTGTCAGAATCCAGAGTTTCAAGAAGATCGGAGAGGGTCAAAATTTCGGCCAAAAACGACAGTGTTACCCCTTATGTTTTTTTTTTTCGGGTCAAAACTTTGACATCCGATATCTCGGCTCTGGAAGGGTCTAGAGCCTCCATTTTTGCGCGCTGGTCAAAGTCTCGTGGCCCTCTGTCAGAATCCAGAGTTTCAAGAAGATCGGAGGGGGTCAAAATTTCGGCCAAAAACGACAGTGTTACCCCTTATGTTTTTTTTTCACGTCAAAACTTTGACATCCGATATCTCGGCTCTGGAAGGGTCTAGAGCCTCCATTTTTGCGCGCTGGTCGAAGTCTCGTGGCCCTCTGTCAGAATCCAGAGTTTCAAGAAGATCGGAGGGGGTCAAAATTTCGGCCAAAAACGACAGTGTTACCCCTTATGTTTTTTTTTCAGGTCAAAACTTTGACATCCGATATCTCGGCTCTGGAAGGGTCTAGAGCCTCCATTTTTGCGCGCTGGTCGAAGTCTCGTGGCCCTCTGTCAGAATCCAGAGTTTGAAGAAGATCGGAGGGGGTCAAAATTTCGGCCAAAAACGACAGTGTTACCCCTTATGTTTTTTTTTTTCTGGTCAAAACTTTGACATCCGATATCTCGGCTCTGGAAGGGTCTAGAGCCTCCATTTTTGCGCGCTGGTCGAAGTCTCGTGGCCCTCTGTCAGAATCCAGAGTTTCAAGAAGATCGGAGGGGGTCAAAATTTCGGCCAAAAACGACAGTGTTACCCCTTATGTTTTTTTTTTCGAGTCAAAACTTTGACCTCTGATATCTCGGCTCTGGAAGGGTCTAGAGCCTCCATTTTTGCGCGATGGTCGAAGTCTCGTGGCCCTCTGTCAGAATCCAGAGTTTCAAGAAGATCGGAGGGGGTCAAAATTTCGGCCAAAAACGATAGTGTTACCCCTTATGTTTTTTTTTCAGGTCAAAACTTTGACATCCGATATCTCGGCTCTGGAAGGGTCTAGAGCCTCCATTTTTGCGCGCTGGTCAAAGTCTCGTGGCCCTCTGTCAGAATCCAGAGTTTCAAGAAGATCGGAGGGGGTCAAAATTTCGGCCAAAAACGACAGTGTTACCCCTTATGTTTTTTTTTTCAGGTCAAAACTTTGACATCCGATATCTCGGCTCTGGAAGGGTCTAGAGCCTCCATTTTTGTGCGCTGGTCGAAGTCTCGTGGCTCTCTGTCAGAATCCAGAGTTTCAAGAAGATCGGAGGGGGTCAAAATTTCGGCCAAAAACGACAGTGTTACCCCTTATGTTTTTTTTTCAGGTCAAAACTTTGACATCCGATATCTCGGCTCTGGTAGGGTCTAGAGCCTCCATTTTTGCGCGCTGGTCGAAGTCTCGTGGCCCTCTGTCAGAATCCAGAGTTTCAAGAAGATCGGAGGGGGTCAAAATTTCGGCCAAAAGCGACAGTGTTACCCCTTATGTTTTTTTTTCAGGTCAAAACTTTGACATCCGATATCTCGGCTCTGGAAGGGTCTAGAGCCTCCATTTTTGCGCGCTGGTCGAAGTCTCGTGGCCCTCTGTCAGAATCCAGAGTTTCAAGAAGATCGGAGAGGGTCAAAATTTCGGCCAAAAACGACAGTGTTACCCCTTATGTTTTTTTTTTCGGGTCAAAACTTTGACATCCGATATCTCGGCTCTGGAAGGGTCTAGAGCCTCCATTTTTGCGCGCTGGTCAAAGTCTCGTGGCCCTCTGTCAGAATCCAGCGTTTCAAGAAGATCGGAGGGGGTCAAAATTTCGGCCAAAAACGACAGTGTTACCCCTTATGTTTTTTTTTCACGTCAAAACTTTGACATCCGATATCTCGGCTCTGGAAGGGTCTAGAGCCTCCATTTTTGCGCGCTGGTCGAAGTCTCGTGGCCCTCTGTCAGAATCCAGAGTTTCAAGAAGATCGGAGGGGGTCAAAATTTCGGCCAAAAACGACAGTGTTACCCCTTATGTTTTTTTTTTTTCAGGTCAAAACTTTGACATCCGATATCTCAGCTCTGGTAGGGTCTAGAGCCTCCATTTTTGCGCGCTGGTCGAAGTCTCGTGGCCCTCTGTCAGAATCCAGAGTTTCAGGAAGATCGGAGGGGGTCAAAATTTCGGCCAAAAACGACAGTGTTACCCCTTATGTTTTTTTTTTCAGGTCAAAACTTTGACATCCGATATCTCGGCTCTGGAAGGGTCTAGAGCCTCCATTTTTGCGCGCTGGTCGAAGTCTCGTGGCCCTCTGTCAGAATCCAGAGTTTCAAGAAGATCGGAGAGGGTCAAAATTTTGGCCAAAAACGACAGTGTTACCCCTTATGTTTTTTTTTCGGGTCAAAACTTTGACATCCGATATCTCGGCTCTGGAAGGGTCTAGAGCCTCCATTTTTGCGCGCTGGTCGAAGTCTCGTGGCCCTCTGTCAGAATCCAGAGTTTCAAGAAGATCGGAGGGGGTCAAAATTTCGGCCAAAAACGACAGTGTTACCCCTTATGTTTTTTTTTTCAGGTCAAAACTTTGACATCCGATATCTCGGCTCTGGAAGGGTCTAGAGCCTCCATTTTTGCGCGCTGGTCGAAGTCTCGTGGCCCTCTGTCAGAATCCAGAGTTTCAAGAAGATCGGAGGGGGTCAAAATTTCGGCCAAAAACGACAGTGTTACCCCTTATGTTTTTTTTTCAGGTCAAAACTTTGACATCCGATATCTCGGCTCTGGAAGGGTCTAGAGCCTCAATTTTTGCGCGCTGGTCGAAGTCTCGTGGCCCTCTGTCAGAATCCAGAGTTTCAAGAAGATCGGAGGGGGTCAAAATTTCGGCCAAAAACGACAGTGTTACCCCTTATGTTTTTTTTTCAGGTCAAAACTTTGACATCCGATATCTCGGCTCTGGAAGGGTCTAGAGCCTCCATTTTTGCGCGCTGGTCGAAGTCTCGTGGCCCTCTGTCAGAATCCAGAGTTTCAAGAAGATCGGAGGGGGTCAAAATTTCGGCCAAAAACGACAGTGTTACCCCTTATGTTTTTTTTTCAGGTCAAAACTTTGACATCCGATATCTCGGCTCTGGAAGGGTCTAGAGCCTCCATTTTTGCGCGCTGGTCGAAGTCTCGTGGCCCTCTGTCAGAATCCAGAGTTTCAAGAAGATCGGAGAGGGTCAAAATTTCGGCCAAAAACGACAGTGTTACCCCTTATGTTTTTTTTTTTCAGGTCAAAACTTTGACATCCGATATCTCGGCTCTGGAAGGGTCTAGAGCCTCCATTTTTGCGCGCTGGTCGAAGTCTCGTGGCCCTCTGTCAGAATCCAGAGTTTCAAGAAGATCGGAGGGGGTCAAAATTTCTGCCAAAAACGACAGTGTTACCCCTTATGTTTTTTTTTTCAGGTCAAAACTTTGACATCCGATATCTCGGCTCTGGAAGGGTCTAGAGCCTCCATTTTTGCGCGCTGGTCGAAGTCTCGTGGCCCTCTGTCAGAATCCAGAGTTTCAAGAAGATCGGAGGGGGTCAAAATTTCGGCCAAAAACGACAGTGTTACCCCTTATGTTTTTTTTTCAGGTCAAAACTTTGACATCCGATATCTCGGCTCTGGAAGGGTCTAGAGCCTCCATTTTTGCGCGCTGGTCGAAGTCTCGTGGCCCTCTGTCAGAATCCAGAGTTTCAAGAAGATCGGAGGGGGTCAAAATTTCGGCCAAAAACGACAGTGTTACCCCTTATGTTTTTTTTTTTCAGGTCAAAACTTTGACATCCGATATCTCGGCTCTGGAAGGGTCTAGAGCCTCCATTTCTGCGCGCTGGTCGAAGTCTCGTGGCCCTCTGTCAGAATCCAGAGTTTCAAGAAGATCGGAGAGGGTCAAAATTTCGGCCAAAAACGACAGTGTTACCCCTTAAGTTTTTTTTTTTGGGTCAAAACTTTGACATCCGATATCTCGGCGCTGAAGGGTCTAGAGCCTCCATTTTTGCGCGCTGGTCGAAGTCTCGTGGCCCTCTGTCAGAATCCAGAGTTTCAAGAAGATTGGAGGGGGTCAAAATTTCGGCCAAAAACGACATTGTTACCCCTTATGTTTTTTTTTTCAGGTCAAAACTTTGACATCCGATATCTCGGCTCTGGAAGGGTCTAGAGCCTCCATTTTTGCGCGCTGGTCGAAGTCTCGTGGCCCTCTGTCAGAATCCAGAGTTTCAAGAAGATCGGAGGGGGTCAAAATTTCGGCCAAAAACGACAGTGTTACCCCCTTATGTTTTTTTTTCAGGTCAAAATTTTGACATCCGATATCTCGGCTCTGGAAGGGTCTAGAGCCTCCATTTTTGCGCGCTGGTCGAAGTCTCGTGGCCCTCTGTCAGAATCCAGAGTTTCAAGAAGATCGGAGGGGGTCAAAATTTCGGCCAAAAACGACAGTGTTACCCCTTATGTTTTTTTTTCAGGTCAAAACTTTGACATCCGATATCTCGGCTCTGGAAGGGTCTAGAGCCTCCATTTTTGCGCGCTGGTCGAAGTCTCGTGGCCCTCTGTCAGAATCCAGAGTTTCAAGAAGATCGGAGGGGGTCAAAATTTCGCCAAAAACGACAGTGTTACCCCTTATGTTTTTTTTTCAGGTCAAAACTTTGACATCCGATATCTCGGCTCTGGAAGGGTCCTAGAGCCTCCATTTTTGCGCGCTGGTCGAAGTCTCATGGCCCTCTGTCAGAATCCAGAGTTTCAAGAAGATCGGAGGGGGTCAAAATTTCGGCCAAAAATGACAGTGTTACCCCTTATGTTTTTTTTCAGGTCAAAACTTTGACATCCGATATCTCGGCTCTGGAAGGGTCTAGAGCCTCCATTTTTGCGCACTGGTCGAAGTCTCGTGGCCCTCTGTCAGAATCCAGAGTTTCAAGAAGATCGGAGGGGGTCAAAATTTCGGCCAAAAACGACAGTGTTACCCCTTATGTTTTTTTTTTCAGGTCAAAACTTTGACATCCGATATCTCGGCTCTGGAAGGGTCTAGAGCCTCCATTTTTGCGCGCTGGTCGAAGTCTCGTGGCCCTCTGTCAGAATCCAGAGTTTCAAGAAGATCGGAGGGGGTCAAAATTTCGGCCAAAAACAACAGTGTTACCCCTTATGTTTTTTTTTTTCAGGTCAAAACTTTGACATCCGATATCTCGGCTCTGGAAGGGTCTAGAGCCTCCATTTTTGCGCACTGGTCGAAGTCTCGTGGCCCTCTGTCAGAATCCAGAGTTTCAAGAAGATCGGAGGGGGTCAAAATTTCGGCCAAAAACGACAGTGTTACCCCTTATGTTTTTTTTTTCAGGTCAAAACTTTTACATCCGATATCTCGGCTCTGGAAGGGTCTAGAGCCTCAATTTTTGCGCGCTGGTCGAAGTCTCGTGGCCCTCTGTCAGAATCCAGAGTTTCAAGAAGATCGGAGAGGGTCAAAATTTCGGCCAAAAACGACAGTGGTACCCCTTATGTTTTTTTTTTCGGGTCAAAACTTTGACATCCGATATCTCGGCTCTGGAAGGGTCTAGAGCCTCCATTTTTCCGTGCTGGTGGAAGTCTCGTGGCCCTCTGTCAGAATCCAGAGTTTCAAGAAGATCGGAGGGGGTCAAAATTTCGGCCAAAAACGAAAGTGTTACCCCTTATGTTTTTTTTCAGGTCAAAACTTTGACATCCGATATCTCGGCTCTGGAAGGGTCTAGAGCCTTCATTTTTGCGCGCTGGTCGAAAGTCTCGTGGCCCTCTGCCAGAATCCAGAATTTCAAGAAGATCGGAGGGGGTCAAAATTTCGGCCCAAAAACGACAGTGTTACCCCTCATGTTTTTTTTCAGGTCAAAACTTTGACATCCGATATCTCGGCTCTGGAAGGGTCTAGAGCCTCCATTTTTGCGCGCTGGTCGAAGTCTCGTGGCCCTCTGTCAGAATCCAGAGTTTCAAGAAGATCGGAGGGGGTCAAAATTTCGGCCAAAAACGACATTGTTACCCCTTATGTTTTTTTTTTTTCGGGTCAAAACTTTGACATCCGATATCTCGGCTCTGGAAGGGTCTAGAGCCTCCATTTTTGCGCGCTGGTCGAAGTCTCGTGGCCCTCTGTCAGAATCCAGAGTTTCAAGAAGATCGGAGGGGGTCAAAATTTCGGCCAAAAACGACAGTGTTACCCCTTATGTTTTTTTTTTCAGGTCAAAACTTTGACATCCGATATCTCGGCTCTGGAAGGGTCTAGAGCCTCCATTTTTGCGCGCTGGTCGAAGTCTCGTGGCCCTCTGTCAGAATCCAGAGTTTCAAGAAGATCGGAGGGGGTCAAAATTTCGGCCAAAAACGACAGTGTTACCCCTTATGTTTTTTTTTTCAGGTCAAAACTTTGACATCCGATATCTCGGCTCTGGAAGGGTCTAGAGCCTCCATTTTTGCGCGCTGGTCGAAGTCTCGTGGCCCTCTGTCAGAATCCAGAGTTTCAAGAAGATCGGAGGGGGTCAAAATTTCGGCCAAAAACGACAGTGTTACCCCTTATGTTTTTTTTTTCAGGTCAAAACTTTGACATCCGATATCTCGGCTCTGGAAGGGTCTAGAGCCTCCATTTTTGCGCGCTGGTCGAAGTCTCATGGCCCTCTGTCAGAATCCAGAGTTTCAAGAAGATCGGAGGGGGTCAAAATTTCGGCCAAAAACGACAGTGTTACCCCTTATGTTTTTTTTTTCAGGTCAAAACTTTGACATCCGATATCTCGGCTCTGGAAGGGTCTAGAGCCTCCATTTTTGCGCGCTGGTCGAAGTCTCGTGGCCCTCTGTCAGAATCCAGAGTTTCAAGAAGATCGGAGAGGGTCAAAATTTCGGCCAAAAACGACAGTGTTACCCCTTATGTTTTTTTTTTCGGGTCAAAACTTTGACATCCGATATCTCGGCTCTGGAAGGGTCTAGAGCCTCCATTTTTGCGCGCTGGTCGAAGTCTCGTGGCCCTCTGTCAGAATCCAGAGTTTCAAGAAGATCGGAGGGGGGGTCAAAATTTCGGCCAAAAACGACAGTGTTACCCCTTATGTTTTTTTTTTCAGGTCAAAACTTTGACATCCGATATCTCGGCTCTGGAAGGGTCTAGAGCCTCCATTTTTGCGCGCTGGTCGAAGTCTCGTGCCCTCTGTCAGAATCCAGAGTTTCAAGAAGATCGGAGGGGGTCAAAATTTCGGCCAAAAACGACAGTGTTACCCCTTATGTTTTTTTTCAGGTCAAAACTTTGACATCCGATATCTCGGCTCTGGAAGGGTCTAGAGCCTCCATTTTTGCGCGCTGGTCAAAGTCTCGTGGCCCTCTGTCAGAATCCAGAGTTTCAAGAAGATCGGAGGGAGTCAAAATTTCGGCCAAAAACGACAGTGTTACCCCTTATGTTTTTTTTTCACGTCAAAACTTTGACATCCGATATCTCGGCTCTGGAAGGGTCTAGAGCCTCCATTTTTGCGCGCTGGTCGAAGTCTCGTGGCCCTCTGTCAGAATCCAGAGTTTCAAGAAGATCGGAGGGGGTCAAAATTTCGGCCAAAAACGACAGTGTTACCCCTTATGTTTTTTTTTCAGGTCAAAACTTTGACATCCGATATCTCGGCTCTGGAAGGGTCTAGAGCCTCCATTTTTGCGCGCTGGTCGAAGTCTCATGGCCCTCTGTCAGAATCCAGAGTTTCAAGAAGATCGGAGGGGGTCAAAATTTCGGCCAAAAACGACAGTGTTACCCCTTTATGTTTTTTTTTTCAGGTCAAAACTTTGACATCCGATATCTCGGCTCTGGAAGGGTCTAGAGCCTCCATTTTTGCGCGCTGGTCGAAGTCTCGTGGCCCTCTGTCAGAATCCAGAGTTTCAAGAAGATCGGAGAGGGTCAAAATTTCGGCCAAAAACGACAGTGTTACCCCCTTATGTTTTTTTTTTCGGTCAAAACTTTGACATCTGATATCTCGGCTCTGGAAGGGTCTAGAGCCTCCATTTTTGCGCGCTGGTCGAAGTCTCGTGGCCCTCTGTCAGAATCCAGAGTTTCAAGAAGATCGGAGGGGGTCAAAATTTCGGCCAAAAACGACAGTGTTACCCCTTATGTTTTTTTTTTCAGGTCAAAACTTTGACATCCGATATCTCGGCTCTGGAAGGGTCTAGAGCCTCCATTTTTGCGCGCTGGTCGAAGTCTCGTGGCCCTCTGTCAGAATCCAGAGTTTCAAGAAGATCGGAGGGGGTCAAAATTTCGGCCAAAAACGACAGTGTTACCCCTTATGTTTTTTTTCAGGTCAAAACTTTGACATCCGATATCTCGGCTCTGGAAGGGTCTAGAGCCTCCATTTTTGCGCGCTGGTCGAAGTCTCGTGGCCCTCTGTCAGAATCCAGAGTTTCAAGAAGATCGGAGGGGGTCAAAATTTCGGCCAAAAACGACAGTGTTACCCCTTATGTTTTTTTTTTTCAGGTCAAAACTTTGACATCCGATATCTCGGCTCTGGAAGGGTCTAGAGCCTCCATTTTTGCGCGCTGGTCGAAGTCTCGTGGCCCTCTGTCAGAATCCAGAGTTTCAAGAAGATCGGAGGGGGTCAAAATTTCGGCCAAAAACGACAGTGTTACCCCTTATGTTTTTTTTTTCAGGTCAAAACTTTGACATCCGATATCTCGGCTCTGGAAGGGTCTAGAGCCTCCATTTTTGCGCACTGGTCGAAGTCTCGTGGCCCTCTGTCAGAATCCAGAGTTTCAAGAAGATCGGAGGGGGTCAAAATTTCGGCCAAAAACGACAGTGTTACCCCTTATGTTTTTTTTTCAGGTCAAAACTTTTACATCCGATATCTCGGCTCTGGAAGGGTCTAGAGCCTCAATTTTTGCGCGCTGGTCGAAGTCTCGTGGCCCTCTGTCAGAATCCAGAGTTTCAAGAAGATCGGAGAGGGTCAAAATTTCGGCCAAAAACGACAGTGGTACCCCTTATGTTTTTTTTTTCGGGTCAAAACTTTGACATCCGATATCTCGGCTCTGGAAGGGTCTAGAGCCTCCATTTTTCCCGTGCTGGTGGAAGTCTCGTGGCCCTCTGTCAGAATCCAGAGTTTCAAGAAGATCGGAGGGGGTCAAAATTTCGGCCAAAAACGAAAGTGTTACCCCCTTATGTTTTTTTTCAGGTCAAAACTTTGACATCCGATATCTCGGCTCTGGAAGGGTCTAGAGCCTTCATTTTTGCGCGCTGGTCGAAGTCTCGTGGCCCTCTGCCAGAATCCAGAATTTCAAGAAGATCGGAGGGGGTCAAAAATTTCGGCCAAAAACGACAGTGTTACCCCTCATGTTTTTTTTCAGGTCAAAACTTTGACATCCGATATCTCGGCTCTGGAAGGGTCTAGAGCCTCCATTTTTGCGCGCTGGTCGAAGTCCTCGTGGCCCTCTGTCAGAATCCAGAGTTTCAAGAAGATCGGAGGGGGTCAAAATTTCGGCCAAAAACGACATTGTTACCCCTTATGTTTTTTTTTTTCGGGTCAAAACTTTGACATCCGATATCTCGGCTCTGGAAGGGTCTAGAGCCTCCATTTTTGCGCGCTGGTCGAAGTCTCGTGGCCCTCTGTCAGAATCCAGAGTTTCAAGAAGATCGGAGGGGGTCAAAATTTCGGCCAAAAACGACAGTGTTACCCCTTATGTTTTTTTTTTCAGGTCAAAACTTTGACATCCGATATCTCGGCTCTGGAAGGGTCTAGAGCCTCCATTTTTGCGCGCTGGTCGAAGTCTCGTGGCCCTCTGTCAGAATCCAGAGTTTCAAGAAGATCGGAGGGGGTCAAAATTTCGGCCAAAAACGACAGTGTTACCCCTTATGTTTTTTTTTTCAGGTCAAAACTTTGACATCCGATATCTCGGCTCTGGAAGGGTCTAGAGCCTCCATTTTTGCGCGCTGGTCGAAGTCTCGTGGCCCTCTGTCAGAATCCAGAGTTTCAAGAAGATCGGAGGGGGTCAAAATTTCGGCCAAAAACGACAGTGTTACCCCTTATGTTTTTTTTTCAGGTCAAAACTTTGACATCCGATATCTCGGCTCTGGAAGGGTCTAGAGCCTCCATTTTTGCGCGCTGGTCGAAGTCTCATGGCCCTCTGTCAGAATCCAGAGTTTCAAGAAGATCGGAGGGGGTCAAAATTTCGGCCAAAAACGACAGTGTTACCCTTTATGTTTTTTTTTTCAGGTCAAAACTTTGACATCCGATATCTCGGCTCTGGAAGGGTCTAGAGCCTCCATTTTTGCGCGCTGGTCGAAGTCTCGTGGCCCTCTGTCAGAATCCAGAGTTTCAAGAAGATCGGAGAGGGTCAAAATTTCGGCCAAAACGACAGTGTTACCCCTTATGTTTTTTTTTTCGGGTCAAAACTTTGACATCCGATATCTCGGCTCTGGAAGGGTCTAGAGCCTCCATTTTTGCGCGCTGGTCGAAGTCTCGTGGCCCTCTGTCAGAATCCAGAGTTTCAAGAAGATCGGAGGGGGTCAAAATTTCGGCCAAAAACGACAGTGTTACCCCTTATGTTTTTTTTTTCAGGTCAAAACTTTGACATCCGATATCTCGGCTCTGGAAGGGTCTAGAGCCTCCATTTTTGCGCGCTGGTCGAAGTCTCGTGGCCCTCTGTCAGAATCCAGAGTTTCAAGAAGATCGGAGGGGGTCAAAATTTCGGCCAAAAACGACAGTGTTACCCCTTATGTTTTTTTTCAGGTCAAAACTTTGACATCCGATATCTCGGCTCTGGAAGGGTCTAGAGCCTCCATTTTTGCGCGCTGGTCAAAGTCTCGTGGCCCTCTGTCAGAATCCAA